>CABHPR010150696.1:0-72922 GCA_902168415.1 Peromyscus melanophrys | reverse complement strand
GTGTGTGTGTGTGTGTGTGTGTGTGTGTGTGTGTGTGTGTGTGTGTGTGTGTGTGTTCAATGTCAGGTATCATCCTCCGTCATTATCTACCATATGTTTTAAGACAGATTCTCTTACTGAGGCTAGAGGTCATTGATTCAGCTAGACTGGCTAGCCAGCAGGCCTCCAGGGTACACCTGCCTGGGCCCTCCCACACTACTATGCCCAGTACCTTCAAGTGGGTGCTGGAGGTGGAATTTATGTCCTCATACTTTTGTGGCAAGCATATTGCTGATTGAACCATATCCCCAACCCTAGAGTGTATAAATTTACATCCACTTTGGAATGTGATCGACAATTTCTTACAAAGATCAACATACAATTAGTTTACGCTCAACAAATCCACTCCTAAGTTTTTGCTTTAGAGAAATGAAAAGTTACATTTACACAAAACCCACATTTAAGTGTATAGCAGTATTTTTCACAGTCACCAAAGTCTGTAAATAACACAAATGCCCTTCAATATAAAAACAGTTAAATAAATCAAGATGCATCAATTCATAAGGATGCAAGTCATCAATCAAAAGAAAACACCATTGCCTCCAGCAGCAAGGCTGAATCTCAGATGCATTATGCCTAACAAAAAAAGTCATATTGCTAAGGCTTCATGCTAGATGATTCTGTTTAAATAGCATTCTGGCAAAGGCAAAACTATAGGGACAGAGAACAGATTAGTAGTTGCTAGGATTTGGAAGTAAGAGTGGGTTGAATATGGTATGAGGGAAATGTTTGAGATGACAGATAGGTTCTACACCCATATATTTGTCAAAACTTACAGAATTGTACATTGATAAATGAAAACATGAATTATGTAAATGAAATAAACATTGTGAAAAAATACCACTGATGTGACAGGGGTCACTCACTAAAATCATATATTCACTAAAATTGTTTATCTATATAATGTGTGTGTGTGCATGCGCGTGTGCACAAAGAGAGGATGAATCCAAAACAATTTAAAATACTCTTCTCAAGTTACAAGCAAGTGGTCAATATCAAAAACATCAGTGTGTAGAGTCCATTGTACTACTGAAAATTACTTATTGCTAGAGCAATAAGACAACAAAAGGAGATCAAAGGGATACAAATTGGAAAGGAAGGAGTCAAACTTTCACTATTTGCATATGATATGATAGTATACATAAGTGACCCCAAAAATTCTACCAGGTAACTCCTACAGCTGATAAACTCCTTCAGTAAAGTGGCAGGATACAAGATCAACTCAAAAAAGTTAGTAGCCCTCCTATACACAAATGATAAAAGGGCTGAGAAAGAAGTCAGAGAAACATCACCCTTTACAAAAGCTACAAATAATATAAAATACCTTGGGATAACACTAACTAAACAAGTGAAGGACCTTTTTGATAAGAACTTTAAATCTCTAAAGAAAGAAATTGAAGAAGATATCAGAAAATGGAAGGATCTCCCATGCTCATGGATAGGTAGGATTAACATAGTAAAAATGGCAATCTTCCAAAAGCAATCTACAGATTCAATGCAATCCCCATCAAAATCCCAACACAATTCTTCACGTAATTGGAAAGAAAAATACTCAACTTCATATGGAAAAACAAAGACCCAGGATAGCTAAAAGAATCCTGTATGATAAAGCAACCTCTGGAGGCATCACCATCCCTGACCTCAAGCTCTACTATAGAGCTATAGTAATAAAAACAGTTTGGTACTGGTATAAAAACCGACATACGGACCGATGGAATCGAATTGAAGACCCTGGCATTAATCTATGCACATATGAACACCTAATTTTTGACAAAGAAGCCAAAACTATACAATGGAAAAAAGAAAGTATCTTCAACAAATGGTGCCGGCATAACTGGATGTCAATATGTAAAAGATTACAAATAGATCTATATCTGTCGCCATGCACAAAACTCAAGTCCAAGTGGATCAAAGACCTCAACATAAATCCAGTTACACTAAACAATAGAGAGAAAGTAGGAAGTAGTCTTGAATGCATTGGCACCGGAGACCACTTCCTAAATATAAAACCAACAGCACAGACACTGAGCACAACAATTAATAAATGGGACCTCTTGAAACTGAGAAGCTTTTGCAGAGCAAAAGAAATGAAATGGTCAATAAGACAAAAAGACAGCCTACAGAATGGGAAAAGAGCTTCACCAACCCCACATCTGACAGAGGATTGATCTCCACAGTATATAAAGAACTCAAGAAACTAGACATCAAAATACTGAACAATCCAATAAAAAAATGGGCTGAAGAGCTAAACAGAGAATTCACAAAACAAGAATCACAAATGGCTGAAAGACTTTTAAAGAAATGCTCAACATCCTTAATCATCAGAGAAATGCAAATCAAAACGACTCTGAGATACCTGTCAGAATGCAAAAACACTAATGACAGTCAATGTTGTAGAGGATGTGGAGCAAAGGGAACACTCCTACACTGTTAGTGGGAATGCAAACTTGTACAACCACTGTGTAAATCAGTATGGCGGTGTCTCAGGAAATTAGGAATCGATCTACCTCAAGACCCAGCTATACCACTCTTGGGCATATACCCAAGGAATGCTCAATCATACCACAAAGATACATGTTCAACTATGTTCATAGCAGCACTATTTGTAATAGCCAGAACCTGGAAACAACCTAGATGCCCATCAACTGAAGAATGGATTAAGAAAATGTGGTACATATACACAATGGAGTACTACTCAGCAGAGAAAAACAATGACAGCATGAAATTTGCAAGCAAATGGATGGAACTAGAAAAAAATCATCCTGAGTGAAGTAACCCAAACCCAGAAGGACAAACATGGTATGTACTCACTCATAAGTGGATTCTAGCTATAAAGCAAAGAACAATCAGACTGCAACCCACAGAACCATGGAGGCTATATAAATAGCATGGGGGACCCTAGGATGACTGTGGCTTATAATAAGTTTTGGTTTTACTCAATTACTGAGCAAGCCTCAGTGAAACATTTCACTATTAAGATAAGAATTTATACTGTATCAAGCTGATAATAGAAAAATTAATTAATTAATTAATTTAAAAAATAAAAAATAAAAGAAAAATTGGAACTATTAAGAAAAAAAACCAAACTAACATATTTTGCTAAAGTAAAAAGGGGGAACTAGGGGCTCATCATTCCTCTCCACATTCTATTCTTTCCCTGGTTTTATATATTTTAAATTTTTTATCGATGGATTCTGCTGGAGTATCTGCTGCAGATAAGCACTGGAGGGCTCCTGTTGCAAATCACCCTCTGGAGCTATGGAAGGATCTTTCTACTGGCACTTGGAGGAGACCCGATCTGGTGTTGGTGTAGGCCCGGGATTCTGTTTATGTCTTTCCTCAGGACAATGAGGTTCCTCTTTGGATTCCTGAGCACTGTGTGCACCCTGTGGCTGCTGCTGAAGCCCAACATGACAGAGACCTATTGGGCCTTTGTGAAAAACTCTCCCCTTCTGATGCCAATGGGGATTGAGAGCCCAATATGGCCAGCTTTGGCAAGCATTAATGTAAGCCTAGGAACTGTAGCCATGCAGTTGGATTCTCCAGAAGGTAATGTATGGTAACTGCTTTTTCAAGTATGTTTGAGAACATGTCACTTAGACACCTTGGAGATTAAGGATAACCCTGAAGGTCACTGACCTCCATTTGTTAACAGTAGCATGCCAGCTAAGCCTTTTCATTTTCACAATCCTCTTCAAGCTGGTGTAGTACCTACTTTTCAGGAGTGGCTCTGTGAAACATTTATTGGTCTCCTGAAATTCATTTAGCCCCCTTTGAAGATACCTTAAAATTTGTGAGCCTGAATATAGCCATTATGAGACCATTAGTTCTGCTCTTTGTGAGCTGCCTATTTTTTCTTTATGGCTCTTAGTTGTTCTTTTGCAGAGCTGCCAGCTTAAGTCGTGCTGGGATCAAGAAAAATGGGCCTTGGCAGTTCGTGTTCCTGGAGTTGTGTCCATGCCAGTGGATGTCCACACGCTCCAGAAGAGAATTTGACATCGCTGCTGCCATTGTTGCTGTTATAGCAGTGGCGACCACTGCTGCTACTGTTTCTGGGATTACCATTTCATAATTGGTTACTATGCTAGCACAGTGGAGACCCTGGCAGCAAAAGTAGCTACCACAGTTAGTTAATCTTTGATTCTATTGGGCATGATAAATTTAATTCAATAGTTATATACATTTTGATTGGCTTTGAAAATTATAAATTTATAAACTCAAGTTCCATTTGCTTTTGGGATACCATCTTACAAGGACTCCAATTTGCAGTAAGGCTCATTAAAGAAGGGAATGGCTCAGTTGCCTTTAACCTACTGGCTATGAGTGGGTTAGGACTTCTATTGGTCTTTTCTGTGTCCAACACACAGATTGCAAGCCCAGCGCCACTTTGAGATCTTTGGCAGCCATTAACTCTGCAGCTCACACACAATTGAGCCTGTATGATAATGAGTATTCGGAGACAGGTAATGCCTGGGGGTGGGGGCCCTCACCAACCTAAGACAGAGCGCCTGTGTGGCCTGGGCAGTGTCTCCATGATGAGTAAGGTGACCTGCTGACGTCCCATGCAACCTAAGTCAGAAGCTCATTTTTTTAGTAAAAGAGGGTACCTGTAGGGCCCTGGCCCCGTTTTGGGTAGCTGCTGCCTTGCTTGCTGACCTTGACCTTGATATCCTCCCTGCCGGGTTCCACCCTCCTGAATGCTTAAGGGAAGTTCCTTGTCTGTGTATCCTGCATATTGGGTGTTAACAGCTTAGATGCAAGATTGTAAAACATTGGTAGCGAACTTCTGCCCTCCGGGGTTCTCCCATTGTGCTGTAAGCCTGTATTTAAGACCCCCTCCCTCCTTCAATAAACAGCATTAGGCATTCAAAAGAAAATTACAAACATTGCAATAATGTATTACAATTTTTCTCCCATGACTTGACATTAAATACTAAAATGCTGTTAAACTATTTCTAACTTGGTTATGCCAGGTAAAATGTGTGTAATTGCGAGCATGTGTGCATACATGCTTATGTGCATGCATGGGTTAACACATCTGGTCCATCTTCTTAGCCTAAATTCTTTCTTTACCTAAATAATGTCTTTCTTCCTTCTGACTCTTGCTCCTGCATCCTTGAAGTGTTACTTCCTTGGGACCCTATTCACTCTCCCTGCATCCCATATTTTTTTCCATGTGCTCCTTACATAAGTAATTACTATTTTTGTAATTACTTATTGGATATTTTTTTAATCTTTCAAAGTGACACAAAGGCTGCAGAGATTACATCTATCTTAATTCTTGTCTTATTTCTAGCAATTATCACAAATCCTTCTTTATAATATAGATTCAAAACTGATAAATAAATGAATAAATAAATGATTTTTTCATATTTACTATTGTGAAGAAACTGGTATACGTAGTTCATTAAGGACAAACCATTATGGTTTGAATAGGAAATGACTTCCATTGTCTCATGTGTTTGGGAGGTTGTGGAAAGTTTAGGAGGTAGAGCCTTGCTACAGGAAGTATATCACCAGGGGTGGAGGGGGCAGACTCTTAGGATTTATGACCTGGCTGCACTTCCTACTCTCTCTCTCTCCTTCCTGTATGGGGATGAAATGTGATGGACTGGCCTCCAGCTCCCATGCCTTCCCCACCTACCATGATGGACTGCATTCCTCTGGAGCAGTAAGCCAAAACAAACCCTTGATCCTCGAAGATGTTTTGTCAGGATATTCTATCACAGCAACAGAGAAACAACTAGCACATGGAAGTAGATTGTTGATGTTATGTCCAGATAATGAAATACTTGAAGCAGCTAATTAAACGAGGTTATTCAGTTCATGGTCTCAGAGGTTCCTGCCTAGAATGAGGCAAGCTTATTGCACTGCATCTCTGCAGAGGATATCAGATATAGGAGTCCACAGTGAAGGCATCTACCTCTACTGTAAGACAGGGTATACAGAGAACCCCTGGACCATCGGCCAAGTGCCCTGAAAGGACCTTTCTCCAGCCCCCATATCTGAAAGCCTGCATTGCCTTCATTAAGTCACCCAAGGATCAAGTTTTTGACATGTTTTCTTAGTCTGTTTTATATGGATTGTTAAGAGATTCTTAATGAAATCATGTCTGTTTCATACATGAAGACAAAACCAAGTCAAGGAAAATATTCTTTGTAAACGAAATATAGATCTTAATCTCAAAACATAGCAGTGTATACAAAGGGTTCTGCAGCTGTTTTCTTGTCAGACAAAAAAAGTCTCCCCAAAGTCATCAAGGTCCTCACGGCACTCTTCCTTTAATTAGAAATCAAAACTGATCATTTTGTTAGGTAACAGCTGATTCTAAAAGAAAGCAAAATGATGTGTGGAGTGATGTTTTAATATAAAACAGTGAGAAGAATGCTATAACTTTACATTTCTATGAATTCCTTTAATGTGTGGATTGATAAAAGACAACTACATTCTCTCCTTGTTTCCTGTCAACCTGTTATCACAAGCATACTGTATATTTGAGTGCATGGGTGATGGAAAAGACATGGAGTATCTAAGAAATATGAAAATAATCTTGGCTCACAGACACTTGACAGGTGTTGAGACAGGTGTTGTAGCCACATCCAAGAGCAAAGCTTTACCAAGAAAAAAAAATATCCATTTATCATTATGGAAATCCTAGTTTCTGTTGGTTGAACACTCACCTTCACCAACACAGTTATATTGCATTTAAGTCGCAACTGAAGCCAAATTCATCACGCAATGTTTTTTCTTAACTCTTTCCAGAGGACCAGTACACCTGCTGTGCAAAGGTGTGGTGTCAGACATGACAGAGGGCTGCACCCATGAAATCTCAACGATAGGGTTGTCTAAACACAATGTGCATGATGACACCAGTCAGCATGCCATTGTGCATGGGGGAAATTTCACAAGGCCCTGGATCAAGAACTATAGGCAATCAATGGCTGCTGAGACAGGGAGAATCAGGTGTCTCCAGGGTGAGCTCTCTGACACAATGTTCAATCCCAAGCAGTCAACCTTATACGTATAAGCATATGAGCATCAGTAATGACATTAAAAAAAGAGGTTGTGAATTTTATGGGAACTGGGGAGGAACAGGAGGAATTGCAGTAGAGAAGAAGAATGGAATAAATCATATCAATACAGTACTCAGGTATAAAATTCTCAAAAACTAAAATTTGATTTAAAAGCAAAGTGCATGGGTTCATATCCACAATTTAGATCCTGTGTGTTTTAAAGTTTGCCAGACACACAATCTTGCATGCAAGCATGACCGTAAATTTTCTACTCTAAGCTTCTAGTTCCAGTGAGTGGCTGGCTTAGCAAAGTTTGAGTAGGGGAGGTAAGGACTAGACTAGCAGGCATTAGTAGGGGTTTGATTTTGTCTGTCCATTTGTAACTGTGCCTAAACTGGTTCACAGAACATT
The DNA here is from genome assembly GCA_902168415.1 of Peromyscus melanophrys. NCBI lineage: Eukaryota > Metazoa > Chordata > Mammalia > Rodentia > Cricetidae > Peromyscus > Peromyscus melanophrys. The sequence continues at coordinate 65,459 of CABHPR010150696.1, read as the reverse complement.
TGAAAATGAGCCATCAGATTTAATTTTGTTGTTGTTGCTTGTTTGCTTGTTTGTTTTTCAGGACAGGGTTTCTCTGTGTAGCCCTGGCTGAACTGGAACTCGCTCTGTAGAGCAGGTTGGCCCTGAACTCAGAGATCAGCCTGCCTCTGCCTCCTGAGTGCTGGGATTAGAGGTGTGTGCCACCACCGCCCAGCCAGATTTCATTTCTTATAAAGGAATATAGCTACTTAGAGGTAACCAGCCAGAAGGTCAAAGACTCACATCACCTTCCTTCTACTCCTGATCTACAGCAAGGGCTTCTTCTTGGACCAAGCTATCCAGAAAGGGGAAGTCAAAGAAAACCACACAAGTCAAGGTAGTTTTCTGAAGAAGAAAAGTTTGAAATGTGTACATACGTTAAGATGCAGGAGAAGATTGCTATCTCAGCCAACTCTTCTTCCTCTCAGCACTCATTCTTGTCCTTTGTCCAAGGAAAGAAATCCCTGACTCAGCACAGGAAATGGTTGATACTCAACTAGAAGGTATCACAGGGTAACGTCTACTCAGAAATGCTCCTATCTGAAACCTTGTACACTAGGCCAATACTGGAGTTCTTAGCATGAAGGTAAGAAAGAAAATATTTTTAAAGATAATTGAGTGATGGGAATCATAGCAATTTCAGTTGTTATTTCTGTATTGTTTCTTAAGATAAGTTTGTAATTTCATCTTCTTCTACTTCACAAACTTCATCCTCATGGAAGAAAGTGGTGGTTGTCCCATCCTTGTCAGTTTGACATGATCTGTCATCATACCTCTTGGGAAAGGAATCTCAGATACAATCTTCCTGGTTTCAAGCATGGAGGAGGAATTCCATTTCCCTCTGGTAATTGGAATAAAATTTCTTAGACAAAAGAATTATGGTAGTCCCTACCTGTAGGTTTGTAACAAAAAAAAAAAGTTCAATATGTATGGGGATGTAGGGTTGTCATAGCTTCCAATTTATAGGAACTATATGATTGCTTCTTATTTGTACAGTTGTGTATGTATGTGAGTGCAGGTATTACCATGTGTCTGTGCTAGTGGAGTCTAAGCTCTTCCTCCTTTCTTGATTTAGGGTAAGAATATTGATTTAATTTTTTTTATTCTATAAAACATTTAATGGTTACTGGATTTTGTTGTCTGTAAGAGTGAGGAGGAGACAAGGGGAGAAATATTAGCTGAAGTTCATCAAGCACACTTAATGATATTAGATTTACCTAAAGATTTCTAACGTTATAATTAGCTCACTAATTGTTATGTCCAAATCACTGCACCAGCAACAATAGCTTTTATAAATTCGATTATATGAGAAAAATGAGTAAATTGAACAAGGAAAATGAAAATGCAGCAAAGAATGCACACTCTATTAAATGATTACAAGTTTATCAGAATTTTAAGTGGAGGGATTTTATCCGGTCACTGAGGTAACAAAACTATCTGAAATAACAGCTTTTGACGCATATACTACAAAATCCCAAAACTGACATACATTTTTCTTTCAGAATCAAGTATTAATATTTTGTTACTTGTAAGAGCAAATAATAATAAAATACACTTGAATGTCTTTTGTCCACTTTCTTAGTAAAGTCTGCTAACGTTGCTTTTATTGGGGCTTTAGACTTCTACTCTAATTTGTCTAGTATGTTTTTAATAAAAAAAAAATCTGGTTTTTAAAGGGAATACCAAGAAATGTGGTCAGTGTTATGTTCCAAGAGCAGCATCTCCTCAAGTAAGCCAAAAGACAGAAGTATATTCATCTTTAAATTGTGATTGTATTTCTATTTCACCAATGAAATACTAGACATAGGGTTGCAAGTATCTGAGAGGGTCCATTTCAGCAGACATTGACAGATATTTCAAACAACTACCATACTCCATACAATACGGCAGGTAATTGTGCACTATAGGGAGTGGGGACATTAAGCAGACAACAAATAAAATAAAATATACCTCTACCCCTTTAGTGGCACAATCAATTACTAAGGACTAAACACAGGTGTGATCCATGCTGGTATGAGCCTGAGGAGCAGCAGGCTGTAATTCAAAGTCCCAGTCACCTTAGTTTGTGAAATTGGGAGCTACACCCATGGACAGAGCTTTGCCTCTTGAGGATTAAGAGCAGCCGATCATATATGAATGCGGAGAGTGATGAGGCAGAAATATGGTTTTAAAACCATTACTACTTGAACCAAAAGTATATAAAACAGACATGGAAAACATACAGAGATGAAGGAGAACTAAATGTCCTCACACCTTCATAGGATGTATGCATATTTGCTGGTGGGTGAGTGGAGAATGTCACCTAGGGTTAAATGATGTCATTAAGACCATCAAGAAATAAAAGCTTAAAGATAATTAGAAAAGTAAAAGAGAACACTCAGCTGGACAGCCCAAGCCTGTGTAATTAACAGCCAAGGACTGCCCAGGAATGCCTTCAACAGCCAGAAGTGGCCCAGCATTTCATAGGGGGGTTCTGAACAACACAGATTACTCAGGGAAGATGTCTGTGCCCTCCAAACACCTTCCACTTGGAAGTTTTGCCACACTCTCTTATGCATTGACTAATTCAGGTGTCTGCCATCCTTTCCCTTTGGCTCTACATCCATGCCTTGAACTCGACGGGTTGCCCAGGACAGTGCCTTTGAAGATTTTAGCATCTATGAAGCACTCACTAGCAACTGACAGAGACACTGATTTTAGATTACTATTATTAAATTCTCTTAATAATGATGCAATACTGTGAACTAGTGTCACCACTGCTGTTTACGCAATGGCATTAAGCTCTTTCAGCAAATTTTCAGGGCAGCCACATAGCTATAGGACAGGTCAGACAATGTCCATCTATTTTATTACTCTTTGGTTTTGCTAAGTGTAAAAGTTCAAATTTATTCACATTGTTATCAAAGGTACCAATGATGTAAACATGGAAGTAGAAGCCAGGGAAATACCACTTCATAATATACTACCTTAAAATCGCCATTGGGGGCCTGGGGAGATGGCTCAGTGGTTAAGAGCACTTGTTGCTCTTGCAGAGCATTTGGGCTCAGTTCCCAGCACTCAGCACTCACACCAGATGCCTCACAACCTCCTATAATCCCAGCATCCAGGGGATCTGATGCCCTCTGCTTACATCTTTGGGTATGGGAACGCATGGGCGAACTCTGGAGGTACCTGTAGAGTAGGCAGATAAGGAGTTAGCTGTCTGTGGAAGCTCACTGTGGTAACAGATGGTAGCTGTGGAGAGTATGCTCACAGGTGGGGGCTGGGTTCATGGGGTAAGAGCCATAGGGGAACATATGTTCCATTTAGTTTTTTGGGGAACCTAAAATTGCTTTTATTAAAAGAAAGCCTGTTTAGAACAAACAAAAATACATGTACTTTGTCCTCTTCAAACTGGGTTATTTTTTCACCCACAACAGAAGCAAAATGAACTTTCTAAAACCCACCATTTCCTTGAAGGCACATGTAAAATCAGAATTAGTATCTTTGTTGCCAATGGTTTTCTATAAGGAATGTGTCCTATAGATGAAAGTCCACACTGCCTGCCTTTCTCTGGGAAGTAAAATCCACCTCTGTACACAATGGAAGCCATTTTGTCTATTGATCTAAGAAACTTTTAACTTACAACCAAGCAAATAAATAAACAAAATAAAAACACACAATTAACTTCATAGTGTCTCATGAGAAATACAACAAAAAGTCATCATCTGGGGAAAGGCTGATCAAACCACCCACAGCAGGGGTTTCACCTCCCTGAATGTCTGGGAATACGGACTAGTTCACCCATGCAGACACTTGCAACGCTCTCACATAGCATCCAACGGTGTGTGAGGAGAGAAGTTTTTCAGTTTCTCTTCTACTTCTGCTTTGAAGATCTCATTTTATCATCTTTACAACCTGTCTGGTTTTATTACCTTCTCTAAAGCAGACTGTTTAACTGATTAGCTATGAAGAATGATACTTTGGTTTATGCTGTTTTCATCTGGTATTTTCTACTTAAATGGCTAATTCATTAATTTTCATGTTAAAGGAATGATTTTGTTCTTTTGAGAAAAAAATCAATTGGTTGAGCAAGATATGAATTGAGTGAGTGTGTCATTCATAAATGATGATAAATAGGAATGACTAAGGAAGTCTCAAAGGTGAATTGATAGACCACTGAAGCACCACATGTTGACTCTTGTGTTTCCAATTAACAGATGTGTTCATGAAAGACATAAACATATACATTTCCTGTCTCATCTCTGTCCAAGACTTAGCCAGATCCCCCTGTCTGCTTCAGCCATATAACTTCCTTTTTTAAGGTACAGGATTGAACCAAGGGCTCATGCATTCTTTGCTATATACCAGACTTCTTCTTTATATCTTTTTTTCTTGCAGATTCTTGTTAATTTGCACAGGCTGGGCTTGAACTCACTCTAGTGAAGGCAAGCTTTGAACTTGCAATCTCCCTGTCTTAGCTTATAGGCCTATGCCATGAGATTCACATAATCCTACATACTCCTTCACCCTCTGTAAGTTATTCTGTCATCCCGTCATTAATTTTCGTCTTTAGTTCCTAAAGCTAATATTGGCTCTTGCCTCCACCATTTCCAGTTTTTTTAATCTTAAGTTCAACACATTATTGAAGACTTGAAATCAGTCTCTGTTCACAGAGAACCACAGACTAGGGTTGAGAAGTCCTTCTCCTGAGCAGGCATGATAGCCTGTGAATTTCCCCTGTGGAAGCAGAATTGAGCAGCATCCTTCCTTGTCTTGGCTCATCTGTAACCACAGTTTCTTTGCATTGAGAGGTTCTTACAGATGTATTCAGTCCAGGCTGATGTAATTAGCATCATTCTAAATAAGATAATTACCACTAACTGGATCTTCTAGTATGGTTTTCTTGTACATGTTAGTCCATTTAAATAAGTCTGAAAAGATCTTTATGTCTGATGACCCAGCCATGTCTATTTGCCTTTTCACCCTTCAGAGTTTGTGAGATTTTAAAAATATTTTGTTCATCATAAAATAGATTGACAGAATTCATAATAGCTTAAAGGAAGTGAACATTTAGTATCAGATCCTGTATATTCTAGCTCCATATCTCTTCATGTCAAGTCTATAAAAAAAATTGCATGTCATATCAGAAAAAAATCATAATCTACCCATCCACTAGGTTCATTTGGGGCATTTCTTATTTTTTCTAGACAGAGGTTGATATATCAATCAACTCTTATTGCCAATATATTTTCCCAACATTTTTTATGTAATTTATTTAAAGGACAAAAGCAGAATAATCAATAGAATGTTCAGCTGAAAGGCTGTCAAGAACATGGATCAGACAATAAGTGTACATCAGTCTAAATCACTCATCCTGAGTGAGGGGACCAGTTTAATGTACAAACCATTAATCAGTTTGCTGAACTGAATTATTTTCATCATAAGTGTGGCCTTGGTAAGTAGCTTAAATGAGAAGTGGCTCATTCACTTGAATGAGGTAAAAGAAGGGGGTGGGAAACCATGGCAAGCTGGAGAAGGAAGGTAAGCGACAGACCAGGCAGCCACCATCCTAGGTGATCTATGAAAGTTGGAGAGTAGCTTTGACAAAAACTTAGCTGTATCAACAGCCAGAAATTTGATGTCTAATCAAACCATTTCAAATTTTGAAGTAGTTAACAAATTTATAATTTCTAAAGTTCTGAGACTGTTCAGAAAAATAAATGGCTTATAGGTCACTCTTGTCTGTCGGACCATTAGTTTCTGATGAGGGAACAGCCACAGTGTTTTTGACAATGAGCAGTGTGAAAATGTGTGTTTTCAATAATTTCATCTGTACCACACAGAGAATATGATACCATTCCTGGGGACAGTGAGGTGACTCAAGAGGGAAAGCACCTGCCGTCAAGCCCAACAACCTAAATTCATTCCCTAGGACCCATACAGTCGTTAGAGAGAGTCAGCTTCCACCACATTCTCATGACTTCTACTCACATGCTGTGACATGTGCCCCACATACATACATACATACATACATACATACATACATACATACATACCAAGAACTTTAAATATCACTCCAAAGAACTTTAGTATGAGGGGGATTTACATGCATATGTACATCTGTATACCTGAAAATGTATATAATTCAACCTTTGCCATAGCTGGAAAGGAAGTGAATACAGAGGTCATCTCAATAAAAGGAAATATGATTCTTAACCGACAGTAAATAAGCCCTCCAAGCCCTCTTCAGGTAAAAGAAGGCTTATAGGGTATATCACATTCCCAATCTTCTCCTCACAGTCTTTCAATATCCAGTTGCATCTATTGTGCCCTCCTTCTTTATCCCTTTTATTATCAAAAGGCTGTGATTCTTATTGAAGAATCTTATGAAGCCAGTGAGGCAGACCAGGATTTCACCCTGCTCATTTGGCTCATAGGGTGCTGCATTTTAAATCAGTGCTCTGCATGACCCTGAAGTAGGTCGTCCACCAGCACACCTAAAAATGCAGCCTCGCTTCCATTTCTACCCCTCCAACAGTGCCCGCCCATCCCACTTCCTTGCACCCTCTTTGGTGCCACACTCTACATGCTGTAACCTGGTGATTCCTGTCTTTTCTCACTTCACAGAAGCCCACATCTGTGATCTCTATGTCTCCCCTGCACTTTTTTACCATTGTGCCTCTACCGACCTGCTCTATGGCTGGATCCACCTGGATCGGGGTCTTGATGATGCAGACCAGCTGTTTGAATCTATTTCTTCCCTTTCCTGTTGTGTCCTTCTGACAATCAGAGGCACCTCTGATTCTTTACTCCTGCAGTTCAGAGAAGAGCCATGTCCCTGGACTTCTCTCTAACAGCTGTCCTTATCCTTGTCTGGTTCATTTGAGCTGTCCAGGCTCTGGGACCAAGTCTCTTCCAACCTTCCCCTTCCCATAACAATTACAACAAAAATCCCATCCAGTTCTCCAAGCACAGAAACCTAGTAATGCTTCATTTTACCAACCCAAGAAAGACCTTAGGAAATAGAAAGGGAAATGTTATCATTAACTATCATATACATTTTTAAAGCCCATTCTCATCCCACATTTAATTTCATAAATACCAATCAAATTCTGTCTAAAAGAAAAACACTACACTAGACAGAATATAGGGCAATGTGCAAATGAGAAAATGTTTCCTAAAATTACATGTTTTGTTCTAAGAAGGGAGAGATACTAAACAATTAAATGAGTATTTGGAATTGATGCATATCTTTAAGATGGCAGGGCCTACATGGCTTGGAAAAGGGCTAACATGCCAGACAACCAATAGTCACCAAAAGTAAACCTGAAACAGTAAGTTGGTTGTTTCGTGTTGATGATGATTAAGGACACATAAAAAGGAGAAATGAGAAAGCAAAACCAAATTTAGTAAGAACAGAACAGGAAAGCTTAAGGCTGTTGAAGTAAGAGGGTGCTGAGGGATCTGATGCAAGGAACCTTGAAGAAGCTTTTTATGAGAGTTACAGTGGAAGTTGAGTAAAGAATGAGGTAGTTTTTATTGAGAGGTTAGTTTTCTGGGTGTATGGTGGATTGAGCCAATGATGGACCCAAACACTCTACACAAGTCCTCCTGGTCCAAACAAAAAGATAATATTATACTTATCCAATCAGGATGTTGAACTCATGTTGAAGCCCTCTCTGTCAATATTTGATTTTTGTCTGACTTTTGCTCATCTGCTGGCTGCCAACCAGGACTGCTATTTTTAGACATCTACATCTACAGGTGTGGCTAGCTGTTAAATAATATTCTCTCTGTTCTCACATTTACGTGACAGGTATATTTTGCTATAGGCCTCTTCCCTTATTACCTCTGAGGAGCTGACTCCTGCTTCAATAGCACAGATGAAGTGGTGAAGAAAACAGGGTAGCGAGTGGTAAGGGGGAGGTGGCAGAAAAGGGAAGGGTTGAGCATCCCACAGGGGTCTCTGTAGTAAGAGTCATTACACACTGGAGACACAAGAGAAAGGCATGGGGCTTCCCAGAAACAGCAATTACACCTGCTCCAGGGAAGAACCAGCAAAGAAGTGTGTGAGACCAAGTCATACACAGCATCTGTCATTGGGCTTTGGATTCTGCTCTGGGTAGACGAGAACTCCTTGAAAGGTTTCAGCCAGTGGATAACATGTGCTAACATACATGAAGAGAATTATCCCAGTCAAAAAGTAGAATGTTGATTAAATGTGAGTAAATATAGAAGCAGAGAGCAGGTAGGAAGCTGTGGTGGATGAGGATAATGGATTGGAGAGTATCTGAGGTGGAGGAGGAAGTGGTAAATTCTCATTATCTTTTCAAAGCATCACAAGATGGATTTGAAATAAAATAGAAAATGACTAAATGTCAGCATATATATTTAGGATATAGTCACCACCAACATAATTGATAAGCCTTGAAAAGAAAGAAAATCAAACAGGAGTAGCATGAACAACCAGATTTAAAATCTTGATGTCAGAAAGAGTAGAGCAGAATACATAAACCATGTGCTGCTATCCCGTCAATCAGAGTCATCACCAAAACGATGGGATGAGAATACCTGGTCTTCTTCAGAAACAAACAAGGTAATCCAGCATTAGGAACATGAAGACATGGAGTAAGGTACCAAAGAGGCCCAGCAAGAGACAGAATGAATGGAAACTAAGGACAAGTTGGGTGGCCAGAAGACTCAGACACCCCAAAGATAGCATATTTCAAGGAAGTTATCAATCAAATTGATTATAAGAACCAAGAACTCAGCCTTGGCCTTCTGAATATGGTAAGCTTTGGGGATTTGGAGGGAAACTACTGGAAGAAAGGAATGAGATTAAAACCTTCTTGGCTTCAGTTCAAAGAGAATAGGCACTTCAGACAAGATGTGGAGGACCCATTACAGCTTTTTGTAATTACCACTTCATTGCCTTGAAGTTTCCTGCATCCATGGCATCCCAAAGCTCTGTCTGAAAAAAGGTGTCACTCATATGGAGTCATAAATGAAACAGGATGCTCGTATGGTACTCAACACAGGTGAAACCTATAGCTGAGGAATAACTGCAGCCATTAGTGATGTGAAGGCTATGCGCCCTTTGGGGAATTGAATTAAATTTAGAGCCTCCTGGTACTGCATTAGCTGTAAAGAGAGAGGATTGTCTGCAACTACCACTTACTTTAATGAAATTAACTATAATCTGATTTTTTTTTGCTAAAAGTAGCAACCAATTATTCCATAATCCAAATGTATCTTAGGTAACAGTAGGAGAAAATTACTACATGATGTTCTCTTTGACAACTTGAAGTCAATGAAAGCTCATTATCCTCCTAAAGGCTCAGAATCGATGCAGCCTGTGAAGCAATGGTGCATTGACCTACAGCTGTTTCTCCCTTTCAGAGTCTCCAAATGTCAAATTTCAACTACCAACCCTTAAAGTGCCATGGAGAGAAAATGAGAATACTTACAGGTCAAAAAAAAAGTGTCCTTTCATTGAGACCACAAAAAGAAGCCATTACTGCTTCCTATTAAATAAGGACATTCTTTGTGGGTTGTGGAATGGAACAGTGGGCTTCTTGCACTTTGACTGGAACTGGCATGGTGGAGAACGGTATCCATTAAAGCCCTCAGAGGAGAGAGCACTGGGCTGAGCACGCATGTCTTCACTGGCTGTGGTTTCTCTCATTCCTCTGATGACTCTTCAAAATCAAATTTTAGAGTAAAATACTTAGCTATGCAGGATACTTCAGCTCTATCTCCCTGCTGCTGGCCTCCAAAACAAAGGAAATAAGAGGACTTCAGACGCCATGGACAAATAACCAAACTTGCTAAGGATGAGAGTTTCAACTCTATGCCTATTCCTGCGCTGATTACTTCCTGTTTATGATTGCACTATATTCCTTCTGTACCTCTCATCAGTCCAGTGTGACTGACCCTGTTCTAAGCGGTACTCAAAGGAGCAGAGGTATGGAAAGATGAAATCATCTTCTAATACACAGCAACTCAGGGAGAAGAGCAGTGCTTTTAACACATGAATAAGAAAACTTGCTCCCGGTATATGATGGGTCTTGGGAAGGATTTTTAAACTTAAGCTAAGCAAAGCACTATGAAGGTTTTATCTCATATATCATAGAAAACATACTTAGTTTAACTCAAGAGGTACCATTTGCTTTAAGAAAAAGGATATTATCAAACTACAAACACATTTATTCTGGGGGCCATGTTTTATTTCTCCTGATTTAGGTTTTTAAAAGCTCAGGACTAGGAACTCAGGAAAACATAACCAGAATGTCTCCACAAAGGGACATAAAAGTTGTCAGGGCAGCCTTCCTTCACTCAGACCCTGAAATGAAGGTCCCAGTGCCGCTTTGGCCCAGGAGTTCCTTCTCCAGCATACCACCTATGATTTAGGAAGAACTAGCTTCCTGCCACCTCTGAGATTTCTGTTGGCCTTCAGAACATCAGCACGTACATCTTCCACTCTCTGCTAGTCACATGACTTCTTCCACGGCTCTTAAACGCCATTTGTTTACTCTGTGTGCTGTGTGGGCTTCAGGACTGAGTGCGAGCATAGCTACCATCCCTACTGGTTTCTCTAGTCACTCTTGTGGAAAATGCTAACACCAGGCTTCGCTCACCTTTGCACACATGCATTCATTCCTTCTTATCCACCCATGTATGCATGCATTCATTCCTCATTCATGCCTTAACACATTTGACAGATACTTGTAAAGCTTCTGCTCAATGCCAACATGTCCTTAAGGCCAATGGATAAGAAGGATATAGTGTGAGTCTGTCAGGTCACCACTTTCCCAACTACCCACAGTTATCACAAACTTCCCCGCTCACTGCATCTGGTTCAGAGGAGGTTTTTCCATCTCTTATGTTCAAACAAGACTAATTCTCTATCTTTCCAGGGAGGTAAAGAGAGCAAGTGCGCTGTTCTAAATTGCTGCTGACTGTACTTCTAGATAAACAGACTAACGATGTTTTCTAATGATTTTATGTATACAGCCTTAGCAGAAGACCCCTATAATGCTTAAATCTGCACACCTGTAGAAAATGGCTGCCCTGGCACACCAGGTAACTTGTGTAACCATCAGCATGTTAAAATTTTTCAGCATCATTATTCTCTGCTGTGTGAGGTGATAATTTCCTCCACTTGGAGGCCTTGTCTATCACTCTGAACTGGAAAGCACATGGCCAGTGAAGAAAGGAAGGAAGAGTCCCCAGACCAAAATGAAGTCTGGTATGTGTGAGCTTGATTTGACAGTTCAGTCCTGGTTTTACCTTGGTCCTCAACGTGTATCACTCCACATACCCCCAAAATTCCATGCTAAATTTAATTTAGCTGTTACCATCTTGGTGCCAAATCCAGTGGCCATCTTTCTTGACCCATAACCTGTCAGCATTGTTCAACACTAATAACTAACCCCTCCTCTCTGTAATTCATACCTCTTTTGCCTCTCTACTACACGAGAAAGGTCCAGTGGATTTTCTCCAACACTCCACTCTGCTCTGCACTTGAACCTTTACCATAGCTCCAGCATGGGAACTGTGTTGCTCATACTCCTAGACTCCTAGAGTGTCTCAGACACTTTTCCACATATATTGAGTCAAAAGTAATAGTGTACCAGTACCCACTTAAGCAGCTAATTCTCTCAAAAGGCCCACGTTAAGGTGATGGAGGATTCAGTTTCTCAGTCATATTCTGAGATGCTGGGAATCAGAGCTCAACACAGGAATTTAGAGGACATAATTCAGTCCTAAATGGACCTTCACACAGCATTGTGTTGTGCCAGAACCTGACATATTCTTCAATCTGCTGGCCACCTCTCTTCTGAATTTTCTCCCATTTCTTTTATTGATAATAAACCTCAATAATCAACCTCGGTGCACATTCACTCTAGTTTTACCACCGCCCCCCTCACCAGGATGACTTGTCCCAATCCAGAGGCGCTTTTGGTTATCACAACTGAGGAGGATGTTTCTAACATCTAGGAACCGCTACATGTCCAACAAGGGATTGGGGGCTCCTTCACAAGTATTTATACAGTCCAAACTGTCAGTAGCCCTTCAGCAAAGAGACTCTGTCCCGGGCAGTACCTGGAAAATCCCTGGCTCTGTAGCACTGACAACACAGTCACATCTCTACCCTGAGCTGCAGTTCTCACAGGGAAGTCAGATTTCATCACTCTTGTTTAAATGCTTCTAAGTCATCTCAAACTAAGATTATCTCATCAAACGTGAGTCCCATGCACATGGTCTTTTTCCACTCAGAGTTTCATCTCAGGAAAAGTTATGGATCCAGAAACTCAGGAGCAATCTCCAACACTTGCTTCTCCTCCAGCCTCTGCTGCCCATTGCCATGAGCTAATACACTGACATTCTGAATGTACCTTTGGTTTGGTCATTCTTCTCATTTTTTGCTGATGATTTTTCCTCCTCCAATCTGTCATCTGTATCTTCCTTAGAATGATATTCTCTACTATGCCAATTGGCAATCAATTACTTTCTGTCTGAATTATTGAGCATTCCCATTATGAAATACAGATGTAAATGTGACACTCCACTGATTCAGAACAAACAACCACAATTCTCCACTGTTCTCAGGGACTAAAACTCCTAATAATGGTCTTATAATGAAATGTCCCTAAAATGCATTATCAAGCCCAAGACACATTTAACAGAGGTTCTCTCTGTCTCTGTCTCTCTTTCTGTTTTTAATCTATTCATCTCTCTTTCTTTCTCTCTCTTTGTCTTGCCCCCTCTGTGTGTGTGTGTGCGCGTGCACATGCACGTGCATGCCCATGTGTGCATGTATGTGCGTGTGTACGCATGTGTGTGTAGTGGTAGTGGTGCTGGGGAATATTAAGAATTATTCCTGGGCAATACAAAGAGGATCAAAACCAGGCCAACAACACTATCAGTATGGCTCTGGCCCCGCCTCCCTTTCTAAAGTCACCTTGTGCTATTTCCCCTTGTCCAAGCCACACAAGTTAAAGTCACATGACATCTTCTGTATGCCCCATATGTGCCATGATGCCTTTCACTGGGGGCTTTGCATATGTTTTTCATTCTGTATAGAAATTTCCCACCTCATCATCCCAAATTAATAAACTCCTGCCATTATTCAATATATTTTTAGAAAAGTTAACTCCAACTCTTTAAAACATCTGACTTCCCCTCTTGCCTACCTCTTAAATCACCCTGTACACTCCACTCAGAGCACTTAGAATGTAAACACCATCCTAGTTGCATGGTTCCTTTGTTTGTTTGTTTGTTTTTGTTATTTGGGTTGTTCACACTTGTGTATTTTAGGTTGTGTTTGGCAGGCGATACTTGGACTGGAAGGCTGATGAGTGATGTCTTTTTGTGTTGTAATGACACTTGGTAATAAAACCCAAATTTATTGATTACTTCAACCAAGTGCTATGGTTGGAATGTGATCCGTTTTGTGTTTTGGAATTGTGGTTTCAGGGTGGTGTAAGTGGAAGAGGTCATATTTTCCCCCTTAATTTATTTTGTCTTTCTGACTTTTATATGACTCTCCCTCATGCCCTGATCCCATCACGATGCACTCCACCATGATGCCATTTACCATGATACATCTCTGCTTTCACCTGATGCCATCCACTGTGAGGTGACCCACCATGATGTCACCCACCAAAATGCCTTTATAATGATATAATCCACCAAGATGATTTTACCCCACAATGCCACTATGATGTCTCTATCATAATGCCTTCACTGTGACATTATCCACCAACAAAGTCATTTACCATAATGTCATTTACTACTATACCCTTATGGTTATGTAATCACCAAGACACCTTCACCATGATACAATCCATCATAAATTTACCATGATGACTTTACCAGGATATAATCTCTCATGATGCCTTCAACATACCATATATCATGATTCCTCTACCATGATACCTTCACCATGATATAATTCATCATGATACTTTCAGCATTATGTCCACTATGATGTCCCTATGATGTCATGTATCATGATGCCTTTACAAAGATACATTCACTACTTTTACTTTTACTGTGATGCCATCTATCATGACACTGCCTGACATGAGGCCATCCATCATGATTCTATCATGATTTTGTATTTCCCATGATGTCCTCTACCATGAAGACATTGACAATGATGCCACTTACCATGATGTCTTCCACCACCATGTCATCCACCATGATGCCACCATGTAGCATTCACTAGAACAGAACAGATATCAGCACCATGCCCTTGAACCTTTGGAATTGTGAACTCAATTAACATTTTACTTTAAAACTTACCGAAACGATAGTATCATGTCACCACAAGCAGGAAATGGGCTAATACATCTTACATAATAAGTAAAAAGAAATCTACATTCTTGCCAGATCCAGCCCAACCTTCAGACAGTCTTTGGTATAGAGGAGTATGGATTGAGAAATAATAGATATGAAAAATGTAGACATAGATGAAGAAAAAGACAGAGACACTGGATAGCTTTGGGAGAGCTCTGGGTCAATACCACAGTCACCTCAAATTTATGGGCTTTTTATACACCAGCAAGGGGAGAGGCAAAAGATCTTCCCCTTTCAAGGTCAAGGTACAAAGTACAAACAAGTGTAGACCCTTCCTTAAATTCTCAAAACACATGGTAACCACGCCTTACAGCAAAGCACCTTGTAATTAGGCTTTGAAGTATAAGATACCTGGTAACCATGCCTTTAGCCAAAACATCCTATTACATAGCCTTTCAGGGCAAAGCAAACTCAGACTCTCTGACCCTGAGTCAAGATGGAATAAGGCCTCACTGTGGAGTCTCTGTGGGCCCCACACCTTCTACATTGTAGTGAACACATGCAACATATTGTTGCTTCTTTCTGCTGGACTCTTCAACAGAATACATACTATCTTGCACGTAAATGCATCTGGAAAGTGACATTCCAGCAGCATTTTGTGAATTCTTCAAGAATAAAAATGAAAAGAACAAGTGTATTTTATTTAAATAAAACAGATGTGTTCAATTAGTGAACTTAAAGAAGAATTCTGAAGCCAAACCAGAATATGAGAGTTTCTTGCTTTTTGAAAATTTACTCAAGGGGCTGGAGAAAAGACTCAGCCGTTAAGAACACTGACTACTCTTCCAGAGGACCCAAGTTTGATTCTAAACACCCACAGGGCAGTTTGCAAGCATCTGTAACTCTAGTTCCAAAGGAGTGGATGCCCCCTTCTGGCCTCTATGGGTACTGAATGTATGTGGTGCGCAGATATACATGCAGACAAAACACCCATGCAAAATAATAATTAATAATAATAATAAATAATAATAATAATAATAGGATCAAATTTTTTAAAAAGCCCTATTCAGTTGTATCTTCATTAAGGAAATTCATTTTAAATTAGAAATTATATTAGTTTATAGTTTTGTCTCAGTAGTTGTGTTCTGGTCACTGAGCACCAGTAAGTGACCTGCTTACTATCAGCAGTGAATTCTGCAGCTGCCCACACTTTAAAGACTGGCTTGAGATGCCAATAAAATAGCAGTGGGGATGGTGACAGGGGGCAGAGAGCTCTCTTGCTTCAGACCATGAACTTGGTAAGCATTTATTTCTCATAAGAATTTGGTCATTGTGTAAAATGCAAAAAGCGTGCCTTTAAATTTAGAGTAATTTAATTTGATTTCTAACATTTTAACACAAATGGCTTAAAAATAAAAAAGAACAAAGTGATTATATTTAATTTTGTGGTTTCAGATTCCCCAAAGCCATTATATTCTCTTTTACCATTGAAGACTTCCACTAAGTGAGTGTGGAGAGAAAAAAAAATCTCTGAATCTGTTACCCATCCTTTAGAACAAAAACAGGAAAAAAAATATGCTGCCATTCCATTGAAAATTTGCTTTAAAAAAAATATGTCTGCATCAACTCTATACTGCTTTAGAAATGTGGAAACCATTCACAGACTTTGGTCCTAAACCTATGGTCAGGATGCCTCATAAGTTTTTCTTTAGTATCAGTTCAAGTTAGAAAAAAATGCCAGAAAGAACATAGTCGATTGTCAGCTGTCTCTATGCCTCAGGAAATGCAGCACTAGATTATGAATTCATGAGAATACACCAGAGGAGAACCAGTGGCTGTCTGGAGACAGTGAGAGGTCATGTAAGGGCCTCTCTGCCTACTTTTCTATTCCCGGAGGAAAACCCAGGCCATGTTGAGTCACACAACTTTAATAAGTCACCAAGCAAGGCTCCATCCTCAGCATGAGAAATACTTTCTTCTGAACATTCATTGCTTTTATCTATGGAAATCCTTCTGATCATTTTTAAAGGCTCAACAGAAATTCACAAGCCCTACAGAGACCAGATGGGAATCAATCGCTACTGTATAAGTTTTCATAGCAATTTATACCTAATAGTGAATGTCTAGTCTATGTTTCCATAAAATTAAACATATGGTATTTATTTATATGATAAAAGGTAAATTAAATGCCTTTTCCTATCCTATGGATGTGGTCACACACACAGCAATAGAATTAATACAATACTTTGTAATTGGTTGAGTTTAGCAGTGAATCTGCCCAGGCCTGGAATTTTCTTTGGGGAAGTCATAATTACTGCTCTAACATCATGGCTTGTTATGGATCTGTTTAAGTGGTTTGGATATCCATGATTCAATTTTAATAGCTCTTATATGTACAGAAACTTATCAGAAGTCTTCTAGAACTCTTCTAGATTCCCCAGCTTTTTAAAATAAAAATTTTCAGTACTCTGACCTAATGAAAGGTTGAGTACATTTAGGACTTCAAGATTTGAAAAGACTATTGAAGTTGCTGAGGCTGTGGCCAGTGGAGTCTGGTTGGAGAAAGGAAATGGGGTTTGTCCTTAGAGACCATTTCTTACTCTGAGTCCTTCCCATTACTGCATAGCCATGCTTCCTCTTTACCAGGAGGTGAGCATCTCTGCTCCAAGACGTGGTTGATAGACTGAGAATACCAGCTAAGTAGAGCTTCTCCCCTTAGCTTCTTTTCTGCCCTATATTTAGACACAGGCACTGGTTAGAAAGAGTTTTTCTTTTACTATAATTTCTGCTTGTTTGCTAGATAATTCCTCTATACTATGGCTTGGTGTTATACAGAAGAAGATTTTTTCACAGGCCTACCATCCATCTACAGGCCTACTGCAGTGCGGCTGGCCTGTGAAGGAGCACTAGTTCCCTGTGAAGCCAGCATCAGGAAGCGTTTCTGCTGCACTTCCCTCAAATTACTTCACTGGTGTTTTCATTTCTGGGTGTACAATCACACTGAGCTCCATTGACTTTTATGGAGACAACAATTAGACTGCACTGCATAACTAATTTCACTTAATAGACTATTATCTTGTGAGAAAAAGATGTTTAAACGTGATAAAACACCACATATCATAAAAAAAAAAAAGTCCCACTCAGTATTCATGTGCACAGTGCATGCACTGGTGAGCTTCCGTTATTTGTAACTGGATCCTCTGCTAACAACTTAGGCTCCTTGAGTTCTGCTTTACACTGAATTGCTGTTTCTCAGGCCTGCTACATGACAATAGAATGTTCAAATCCACCCTTCTCTAACTTCACAGGCTGCATGACATTGGTATAGACGTCTTGAGGTCTAACTCGAAGAGCGTGGGTTTCTATTTTGAAACATAGTATGGTCTTCATTTTTGTTAGGCTGCTGAGTTTTGATAAAAGGTTTTGAGGACCACCACATACATTGGATTAGGCAGGGAATATATAGTGTACTATATTCATTTCATATTTTCATCTCTTGATGTAGCTTAATAAAAGGGAATATGAATCATTGTTCTGCTATGATGATGTTTACTATAAAGAGATGCCTGAGTATTTAAATGTCTTGGCTAGAAATAAAATGGAATTATAACCTGGGTCACCTTAAAGTCAACAAAGAAATTCAACGCACAGTTTTATCAAAGCCCATAAAACATTCCTCCCCTGGTTGTCAGATGAGTTCTCAAGCCGGGTAACCCTCATTGTGCTCATGTACTTTCCTGAAGGAAGTGTTGAATAAGTCTATTGTGAGTTTGATACTCCAACAGGCAAAAGCAACAAAAATAAAATTACCATCCCAATTTATTCATTAATTAATTCATTGTTTTGGAGCTAAACTACAAGAATAGATAGGTCCCTACCCAAAATCTATTCAGGTAATACAGAGCATCAGAATAGAAGACTAAGGAGACAAGTTGGGAAGAGGGAAAGTTGGCTTCCCACCTGGACTAAACCCCTCTTGAGAGAGTAAAAAAAAAAAAAAGGAGACTGGTCTAAGGTGCTGCTGAAATGAGCCCCTGTACTTGTGTTGTATGAATGAACCACCTGCCTGCCTGCCCACAGGAAAGTGAGCCCTCACCATTAGTGTGACACCCAGCAGTAGAGGGAGAGGGAGTGGTGACAGCTAAATGCTACCACAAGTCAAGTCCAAAAAGATGAATGTAAATTCTGCCTCATAATTCACTCAACTCGTTGGTACTTAATAACGTGCCACCAGTGGTCTTTCTTCTGAATCAAATTTTGATGAATGTTCAAGGACTTTCTGAAGAGTGGCTTCAAAACACAGATGTGAATAGAAACTAAGCTAAATTTTGACGTCAGATAAATCTACTAATATGATTTATTGTTTTAATCGGTGAGAGTTTATGAAACAATCTTCAATAAAAATCAGCATTGGTTCTCTTATTGATTGATACATGGGAAATTTCTTACTGTGTATAAATGTGCACAAACCATCTTCATGATGTATACTTGAAAAGTATTCAAGCACCTACCATAAAAGTCTCCACTTCCTGTTAGTATTGTGATGAAATTCCATTTTAGGCAGATAAACGTGAAATAGATAATGTGAAAAGGATGAAATGACACAGGGATTGCAAGGGAAACCTGGCTGTATTCACAGATAATATTCACGTCCATAAAAAAAGTTCTAAGAGAATCTACAGCTATAAGAATTAATTGGTAAGCTCAGCCAGGCAAACAAACAGGAAATCAATAGTTATTTATACCTCTAATCACCAGTACTAAACTAAGAGGATATGTTAATAAATAGAAGAATTTATAGTAGCATAAAATATAAGTAGTTTAAGAATAAATCTAATAAATGTGTATGATCTTTAAGGAGAAAATTATAGAGCTGATTGAAAGACTTTGCAAAAGACCAAGATAACCAGAGAGACATATTACATCAATAAAAAGGAAGACCACGTTGTAAAGTTGTCAATTCCTCCAGCTATATTTCAGGACTGAAATTAATTCCTGTCAAATCCCAATAGGGTTTTAATGGACCTCA
Source organism: Peromyscus melanophrys (assembly GCA_902168415.1). NCBI lineage: Eukaryota > Metazoa > Chordata > Mammalia > Rodentia > Cricetidae > Peromyscus > Peromyscus melanophrys. The sequence continues at coordinate 46,126 of CABHPR010150696.1, read as the reverse complement.
ACCATGTTACTCTAAATTTTACTTGGAAGTGCAAAGATTCAGAAAAGTGAAGAAACTGACGAAGAAGGGACAAGTGGCCCCACTCTTGTCTACTGCATACCAGGGATCATTAAGAGCTATAGTGACTAAAGCAGAATGGGGCCAGAATAGGGTGGACATCATGTGCCAGGGGAGGAAAATCTCAAAAGAAATTAGCAATATTTGATTCATAGTGGGGGTGGCACTGCCTTCTGCAAGACCGTAGTGTGACTGGGAACAAGAAAACACCCATGTGGGGATAAAATTACCTCAACCTGCACAAAACTGATCCACATGGATGAAAAATAATAAAGAAATAAATATTTTAAATTACAGTAGATAAGCTTACAACCTTTCAAATTGAAGTGTTTGTTGACCATCAAAACATGTTTACTTCACCCTCTGCCCTGGAGGTGGAGTTCTCTGCAATCAGGGTGTAAGTGTGGATGGGGATTGACAGTTGAGGACAGCCTTCTGGCAGCAACCTAGCAACTAGGGGTGAGGGTGGAGTCCTAATGGAGGGCAAAGGAGGGATGTGTGGCTCAAGGTCTACCAGAGGGGACAACACAGCTATTAGAAATAAGGAAATCTATACTTAATATTCACTGTGGCTTTGGGTCTATACTACTTCTGGCTTCACTCTTTCAGTGATGGCACACCATCTATCTTTCCTATAGCAGAATCTGGACCAGCCCTGACACGTGTCAGCCTCTTGTATAGGCTTCCTTCCAACTAGCTCTACCCTAGAATTAGCACATTGCCATTTGGCATACTTCAAGCTTGGGAGAAACTCTTAGAGCATGACAGTGGAGACTGGATTTTGGCAGGCTCTATATCTCTTTCAGTGACCATGCTCACAAAGTCCTTTGCATTTCCCCATCACCATACTGGCATTGGTGCCAATGGTTTATCTCTCCTCTTCTTTTTCTCATTCTGTGCCGACTGGAGAGTAAGGCTATACAGTTAGGAAGCACAGTAGTCATGGAACAGTGGTCTAATTTTAAAGCATGCTAATTCTCTAGAATGTTTCTAAAATAAGATCTACTCTTATCTAAGGAGGAAGCATCTAAAATGTTTATTTACAAATGGCTCTTTAATCCTAAGAAAGTATATTAAAGTAAAATTATTAGGTCCTAGAAGCATGTAGGTTTTTAATTCCCAAACATGAATCTGTAAACAAATATCAGGTTTGAGTCTCTAAAGGTATTCCCAAATAAGCTGTGACAAATTCCAAGGGAAAGACACTAGCCTTGCTTCACTCCCAAGTCAAAGAGCTGAAAGTATTAGTAATAGTTTCAAAGTGCCCTGAGCCTCAGGGCTTACAAGGTGGCTCACTAGGAAAAGGAGCTTGCTGCTAAGGCTACAGGCTTGAATTCAATCCTTGGGCCCTATCCGGCAGAAGGGGAGAATGGACTCCCCAAATTGTCCTCTGCCCCCCACACATGTCTTATGCATACATGCACAGGTACACACAGAGAGAGAGAGAAAATAAATAACTGTTAAAACAATGATCATGGTCTTGAGTGTGCTACAGTGTCAATTACTCAGTGTGCATTTCCATGAGGGACTCATGAGTGGACTTAAGTCAAGTTAGTGGTACCCAAGAAACTAGCACGGGCTAAGGGGGAAAAGAAGGTATGAAAAAGTGTCATTCTACCATTATACTTGAACTAGAAACATTTTTTATAAGTAGATTATGGATGAGCAGTTTGTCCTTTGGCTCAATGCATCTAGAGAAGCAGATAAACTCTTCAATTAGTAAAATCAGCCAAGGAGATGATTCGGGGCACCGTTGAACAGATCTACTCTCAGCCAGCATACAAGATGAAGTGTGTCGCATACCATTAGCAGCTCAGAGCCACCTTGATCCTTGCAGAGAGAATAAATTTAGCAAAACAAAGAAGCCAGAGATATATTTCCTGCTTATTCTACTATACATCATCACTGCTCTCCTCTAGAGAAGACAGCGGATGCTCTAATTCTGAGCCAAGGCCAAATCCATCTCTGTGTTGTGAGCACAGTCAACACCAGTCTCAGGAGAATATGCCAGCATTGTTATCAATATAGCACAGAGGAATTAGACATTGCATTCACTTGATAGGCACTTGCTTTCCTGTCTGGCTACATAGAAAAAACAAGATAAGATTTTTAAAAAATTTTAATGATTTCTATTATTTTAGATTTATTTTCCAAAGTCTGTGTGTCTCTCTGTGTGTGTACGTGTGTGTGTGTGTGTGTGTGTGTGTGTGTGTGTGTGTGTGTGTGTGTATAACAATGAGTGCCAGAAGAGGGTATTGGATCCCCTGAAGCTGAAATTACAGATGTTTTTAAACTGCCCAACATGGGTGCTAAGAACTGAATACAGCAAGCACTTTGAACTTATGATCCCCACTAACTGACATTTTTTAAACACAGTTTGATCACAATTTTACACCATTACTGTCTTTTCATATCCTCTAAGCAACTGACTCCTGTCCTATCACCTTCCACAACTAAAGCCAGGTTTTTATTCTCTCGTGCCTGCAAAGAGCTCCAATATTCCTGAGGCCAGAAAGACTGCTCAGTGAACATGTTGCTCTTCCAGAGAACTGGAATACCCAGCACTCCATCAGGCAGCCCACAACTTCCTGTAACCCCAAGGTCAGGAAATTTGACACCCTCTTCTGGCCTCTAAGAACCCCTACACACATTTCACACACATTTCACACACACACACACACACACACACACACACACACACACACACACACACTCACACACACACTCATTAAATAAATAAGAAGAAGAAAGAAATTCTATAATCCCAAGGACTTACATTCACAAAGCAAATATCCTGTTTTCCTGGTAGAGGACATGGATTCCTAAACCTGAAGGTTTTTTTTTTAATCTGCCATGATGCCTAGAATAATTTTGTGTGGTTCACAGGTATTGTGTGTACCAAACAATAAAATCGTGTTCTAGCTGTTCAATTACAAAGTAATAAACATTCACATGATGATCAATTGTTTAACGGGTTTTTTCCAAAACACTTCATACTCACATGAGTGACCAGAACTAATTTTTTTTTTGATCTGCTAAGTTCCAGATTCAAGTCACAAGCTGCTGCTAAGTAAATAGCCCAAAATTAAAAGCACTTCATTTCCTGGCTTAAATGTCCCCAGGAGAAACCCTGAGACAAAGCTGGAGGACAAATTACTTCAAGGGTGTTGAGTCCAGGAAACAGCAATGGGGAAGTATTAATAAAGGGGGCAGGTGAGGAGACAGTGAAGTGACCACTGTTACACAGACTGTCACTCTCCATCCATTCTACTGGAAACTTCAGGAGCCAAGGTAAAGCCTGTGCGGTATTACCTTCACCTCAGAAGAGACCCACCCATTCCCAGGGGTCACTGTGTGAGAGCAGCTGAGGCAAAGGAAAGTCTAATTTTCCAGTACCCCCATTTGCTTAGACTTAGAGAAAGTAAGCTTTGCTAACCTATTATCTGGAGACAGCTTATAAAAATAGATAAAAAAAAAAAAAATAAAGTAAGGCAAACTGCAAAAGTGCAGTTCTGCTCTGTAGTGTTACTCAGTAGAAGTCAAGGTCATATGTAGGCAAGGAATACCAGTGTAGCTAGCACCTAGATCTGGCTAAAAGCAGACCTCTGGGCCATCTCATTTGTTCTTTGAAAGCAACTGGGAAGACAGCCATCCACACTATTTGGTCTTATTATGATGTGAGAGGTCTCTTATAAAATGAGGATCATTGTTTCTCACAGTATCAAGCCAAGCAACCAAGAAGATGGCATCTTTTCTGTGAGGAAGGGAATCATGAAATGTCCTTAAAAACAAGTTAGGAACTTGGTGATCAACAAGTCAGCCTATTAACACTGTTTCTCTAATTATATAGCTGGTAAATACGAAAGTCAGTGTTGGCTCAGTTTTATTTCTTTTTATAGATAACATCAATTTAAAAATCTACCACCACCACCCACACACACACACAAAAAAAAATATGTACCCATGTTTGAAAAAGTGAAAGGAGATAGAATGTGCTTTTAAGAAACTTAAAACCTAAGGCTTTTATTCTCATGACTCTTTAGTTAATGGCACAAATATGGAGGTCCATTAAGGAAGGCACTAAATCCTGGGTGACTTTGAATAGGCATTGCATATACGTGTGCTTGCGCTTACTTTTGAAAACCTGTTCAACTTCAGCAGATGTGAAAAGCTGTTTACATTCCACTTGCATGTCTTCCCTATGATCATGGGAACTGTGCCTGATGAGAAGTGGGAAGAGGTGGAGAAGCACACAGACCTGTCCACGACTGGCCCACAGTGCTAGTGTGCAGTGTTACAGTAAGCATTCAGAAACTGGCTTCCAAGGGTGAACGGCCACAGCCATCAGTCATTAGGGGGTCCACAAGAGTATCCTTGTCGACAGCCTAGGACAGATTTGCCAGCTCCAATAGCCTCAGGATCACCTGGAGACATTAAATTACAGGCTTCCAGTCCTTACTCAGAGGAATTTCAGGGATGAGTATGTATGATGATCTGCCTTGATGCTTCCTCCTTCAAGCTTCACCTATTTTACTTGGTCCAAGAGGAGCAACAGAGCCTACATTACCAAGCAGGGTTGAGTTTTGCTTTGGAAGATCCTTAAGTTCAGGATTTTTGTTGTTTTTGTTGTTTGTTTTATTCTCAAACCATTTGTTTATTGTAATATACATGTTGTGGGATGACGTTCTGTATGCTGTGAATATGTATTGCTCTAATTGGCCAGTAGTGAGGCAGGAAGTATAGGTAGGGTAAGCAGACGAGGAGAATTCTGGGAAGAGGAAGAGCTAAGTAAGTGGTCACCAGCCAGACAATGGGGAAGCAAGATGTGAATGCAGAACTGGGAAAAGGTATCAAGCCACATGGCTAAAGATAGATAAGAATTACAGGTTAATTTAAGTGTAAGAGCTAGTCAGTAATAAGCCTAAGCTAATGGCCAAACAGTTATAATTAATATAAGCCTCTTTGTGTTTACTTTGGTCTGAGTGGCTGTGGGACTGGGCAGGACACAGGAAAACTTCCAACTACATACACACAAAGAAATTTCAAAATCACAATATAAACATTACAACATAGAATGAAGAATTTCTTCTTTATGACACAAAACGCAACCTAGCAATAAAAACAAACTATTTTTCTCTTCCTGAAAATGCAAATAGAATAGTTTGATGAGAATGAGAGAATTTTGAATACACATCAACTAAATTTATCATTCAGAAAGTTTTATCATAATTCAGTGTTCTAGTTGTGTTTTTACTAGCAAAATATTTAACACTCAAGTGGCAAGCCATTCATAGAAACTCTGGTATCAGTGTCAGAAGAAAAACCAACAAACAAAAAAAGGTTTTAAAGTGGTACAAGGGCCAGAGAGATGGCTCAGTGGGCAAAGGCATTTTCCACCAAGCCTGAGTACCTGAATTTGTCTCCTGAGTTAAGTCATTGGGACCCACAAGGTAGAAGATGAGAGCAGACTTCAGAACGTTGTGTCCTGAACTCTACTCACACCCATATGAATGCACAAGCACATACACATGCACATATAAATTAATGTAATTTTTTAAAGTTACAAGAGCCATTTAGGGTTGTAGTCCAATACATCACAGAAAGAATATAAATAAAGGCTTGTGATTGCATATGCATACAGTCCAAAGAGTCTGCCATATCCAAAGTATTTTCTTGCTGTATTAGTAATAGATTTGAAGGATATATTCTCTAGGGCCATACATAAATAGATTTAAGGAGCAGATTAAATTGAATCCTAGATGAAAATGTTTGTTTTAAAGAATTCCTCACAATGTATTTCACATTTATGCATGAAATGCTACATGACCTTATATGAAAATATCACAAAGTCTTTTTCTACAATTTACTAAATGCCCAAGAGGCAAAAAATTAAAATATATAAGATTAATATTCCATGTTCATCATAGATCTTTTGAACATGCATCTCTCTACACAATTAGCTATACACAAAATGTCTACTTCATTATGGGCCATGAAGAACTAAGGTACTGACAACTATACTTTGTACCACATTAACAACACTTTTACCCACAGGTATGTCATTGTTACATGTATAAAAAAAACTGAGCTTTTGGTTATCTACATAATGCTAGAATGTAAATTATCTTCCCATATTAGTATATCAAATAACAAAACCAGCCATAAAGCAGACTGAAAGCATTAAACGTTTTAAATATGTGAGTTTTAATCATCTAATTTCTATAGAAAAAATATAACAAATGAATGTTCCAGTTAATGTAACATACAAGCTTTGAAAGATTCTGGTCTTACCTCATGACTATCCAGTGCTCAGTATGCAAATCAGAATTTGGGGGTTATTTAAATTATTTCAAATTTTAGCATCATTGTACCAGTTAGAGAAAGAGGGAGAAAGAGAAAGCTTATGGTAAGTCTAGAGGTAAGCATTTAATGAGAGTCAAAGATTTTGTTTCCTTTCAAACATTCTTCTCCCCAACATTGGAAACAATGATATTTCTGATGTTAATGTTGTTACTGTGGAAATACTGTAACTGCAAAGGCACACAGTCTCAATAATTGGAAAGAAGACCTCACATTTTTATTAATGAGCTGTTTTCAATAGCAGCAGATAGGTATAAAACACCACCATTTATATTATTTGACCATTTTGTTAGCTTCCTATCATTGTGAGAACATCAACTTAAAGAAGAATTGGGTCTATGAGGGCAGAGAGAATTAATAGAGGAGAAATCTGGGAGGAGAAAAGAGAGAAGGAAAGAGAGAACAAGGAGAGAAGGACATCAGGGGCCAGCCACTCAGCTACATAGCAAGCCACAAAGTAAGAAACAAAGAAAGGTATACAGGAATAGAAAAGGGAAAGCCCAGAGGCAAAAGGTAGATGGGATAAATTAAGAAAAGCTGGCAAGAAACTAAGCCAAGCTAAGGCCAGGTGTTCATAAATAAGAATAAGCCTCTGTGTGTGATTTATTTAGGAGCTGGATGGCAGGCCCCCCAAAAAAGAGCAAAAACAATAACAAGTCCACTTAATCATCATTGAGCCATCTCTCCAGCCCCAACAAAAGAAGAGATATGTTTGGCTCACAATATCAAAGCTTCTAATTCAGGTGTAGGTGTCAGAGCCGCTGTGGTAGTGTGCCTGCTTAAGAGCAGCACAGCATGGCGGAAGCACCACAAAGGAGATATTCACTTCACAGTGGCCAGCAAGCCAGGGAGTGCAAGAGGAAGGGCCCTGGTTGGCTCCAATACCCCTCCAAGAGCACATCCTCAGTGACCTAGCTTCTTTCCAGAGGGTCCTAAACTATCCACCATTGCCCTACAGCAGTATTGGATGCAAAGGAAGGCTAATTTAATACATGAGCCTTTGGGGACGTTTAAGATCCAAACAACCATAATACCCACAAATAAAACACTTTTTAAATAATCTGGCAGCTGGCATATACACACATACAAACACAAACACACATATATAATGTGTATAGTGTGTGTGCATGTATACATGTGTGTATATATGTATGTAGGTGAAATTGAAATGAAATATATACATGTGTGTATATATGTATGTAAGTGTAATAAATTCACTAAACAGTATTTGATCTTATAGATGGCATAGACCCTGAATTGTTCTGTTTATTTTATTCTACCCCACTTTTTCATGTTCAAACTCAATAAAGAGACTTTATATCCATAGTAAATTCGATATCAGTTCTTTGAAAAATAATATGAAACAAAACAGTTAAAGGGCATCTAGGTTGTTTCCAGGTTCTGGCTATTACAAACAATGCTGATATGAACATAGCTGAGCAAATGCCCTTGTGGTATGATTGAGCATTCCTTGGGTATATGCCCAAGAGTAGTATAGCTGGGTCTTGGGGGAAATTGATTCCCAGTTTTCTAAGAAAGCACCATATTGATTTCCAAAGTGGTTGTACAAGCTTGCATTTCCACCAGCAGTGTAGGAGTGTTCCCCTAGCTCCACATCCTCTCCAGCATAAGCTGTCTTCAGTGTTTTTGATCTTAGCCATTCTGACGGGTGTAAGGTGGTATCTCAGAGTCGTTTTGATTTGCATTTCCCTGATGATTAGGGATGCCCAACTTGATTTTTGGTCACAGTGTTTCATCACAGCAATAGAAACCCTAACTAAGACACTGCCTAAGATTAGCTGTCCTGGAACTGGATCTACAGACCAGGCTGTCTTTGAACTCAGAGATCTTTCAATTACATCTGTTTTTGATGGTTACCTTCACTGCCTAAGCTTAGCTATTTTGGAACTTGCTCTGTAGACTAGACTGGCCTCAAACTCTGCCTTCTGAGTGCTGGGGTTAAAAGCATGCACCACCAAACCCAGCTCTAAGCTTTTCTTTAGTTCCTTTTCACAATTTGGAAAGTTAGCTGGGTGGACCTTGTCCTCAGTTCACTACTCCCTTTATTCCATTTCTTAATCTGTTTATCTTCTTGAATACAGGACTTAGCTCCATGTAGGGAGCTGCGTGCAGCCGCGCCTTAAAGATGGTGCTGGTTACCGCCTTCCGCCATCCCGACGGCAAGCACTCCCCGTGGTAAACAATTATAGAGGAGGTTGTGGCTTGCTTACGCATGCTTGAGCCTATTGGGCAATGCCCACGTGGCGACCTGGGGTTGGCTGCCCAGAGCCTATATAAGGCCGGGGGAGGCTTTGCCTGGGGGATGTTTTAGAAGCCAGAAGATTGATCAAAGGTCTGAATAAACTGCAAGAAGAAGAGCTCGGTGTTGTGTCTTCCTTGCTGGTCGAGGTGGACGCGACAGCTCCATTCCACTTTCTGGTGCTCTCTTTCTCCTCAAATATTTTTTCTTGCTCAGCTTGGTCTTTTTCTTTATATTCCTTCATTAGCATTAACACGAGTAACAACACAGCAGAGTCTATACTAGGCTGTTTTGAAGTTTCCTCTGCCAAGAGAATTGATCCAAAACTATTCACTTTAGCCTCAGGCAAACTTTTTGGACAAGAGCAAAAAGTGGCCACATTCTTCACCAAAATAACACAAAACCAGTCTCTAGACCACATACTAACATTCTTCTCCACTAAAAGCTTTTGACCCAGGCACACAAAGTTCAAGTCACACTCAGCACCACTGTCTTCCATGCTCCTACTAGTATGGCCAGTTAAGAATCACTTAGTTAAAGTGTTCAACTGTTTTTCTAATCCACAGTCCCACGGTCCATATTCTTTTAAAAAGCATAGCCAGACCTGTCACAGCAATATCCCAGTCCCTAGTACCAACTTCTCTCTGAGATGGGATTTCTATTATTGTGAAGAGACACCATGACCATGGCAACTCTTATAAAGGACAACACTTAATTGAGATGGTGTTTAGAGTTTCAGAGGTTTAGTCTATTATCATCATGGCAGGAACATGGAAGCATGCAGGTAGACATGGTGCTGGAAAAGGAGTTAAGGGTTCTTACATCTTGACCCATAAACAACAGGAAGTGGTTTGTCTCACTGGACATAACTTAATTATATATGAGACCTCAAAGCCTACCTCCACAGTGACACACTTCCTCCAACAAGACCACATCTACTCCAACAAGGCCACACTTCCTAATATTCGCACTCCCTTTGGGGCCCATTTTCTTTCAAACCACCACAAGAACACATATAAACAAGCAGAACACTGGACTATATACAGGTCTCTAAAAACCAGTATCAGCTTTGTAGATGATATGTATATTTTATTGTGGAATAAAATGTAAATAAATTTTGTCTTGATTATTTTAAATTGGAGTTTATCTTTAACACTGACATCTTGTCATGTAGTGATTCTGAAAGACAGTGAACAATGAAGTCAAAGGAAATTTTCTGACTGAAAGATCAAGATCTTTATGTTATTCTAGCAAAAAAGTAATTGTGTATCTCTATCCTACATCATTCTACTTAAAAGCAGGATGAGCTGACATAGCCCTTTGGTTTTCTCTTTTGTTTGATGCTGACAATCCCTTTATGAAATGTTTGATGGATTGATAGAGTAATTTCCCCCTAGATATGCCATGTACAACTAATCTACAAAGTTTAGAACAATACTTGTAAAATGTGCAATATTTTCAGCTGAGCACGGTGGTGTACATCTTTAATCCCAGCACTTGGGAGGCAAAGGGAGGCAAATCTCTGAGTTTAAGGTCACCCTGTGTAGCAAGAGTTTTCCTGCCGGGCCCACAGTCAGGATAAACCTCTCTCACCCGCCAGTCCCACAGCCGCTCAGACCCAACCAAGTAAACACAGAGACTTATATTGTTTACAAACTGTATGGCCGTGGCAGGCTTCTTGCTAACTGTTCTTATGTCTTAAATTAATCCATTTCTATAAATCTATACCTTGCCACATGGCTTGTGGCTTACCGGCATCTTCACATGCTGTTTGTCATGGTGGCGGCTGGCAGTGTCTCCTCAGCCTTCCCCTTCCCAGAATTCTCTCCTCCTTGTCCCGCCTATACTTCTTCCTGCCTGACCACTGGCCAATCAGTGTTTTATTCATTGACCAATAAGCAACATGTTTGACATACAGACCATCCCACAGCAAGCCTGGTCTACAGAGAGAGTTCCAAGGCAGCCAAGGCTATTCAAAGAAACCCTGTTTCAAAAAAACAAAACAAAACAAAACAAAAAAAAGATTGCATTATCTACATCAGTGAATGATTCTTCGTGTTGATTAATTGTCTGAAAATGCACACATATTACTATTAGTTGGTACTGCATAGTGACCTCAGATTTGGCCTCATATATGTGCTGGCAAAGGCCCTAAAGGATATAGGGGGCTGCAATAACCAGGTAGCAAACATATCAGCAGCTATTGTATTGAGCTACTTTGTGCAGAAATGATTATTAAACTCATTGTCATTGCCAAAAACATGTGGTGCTGCATAGCCTGACATCAATATCTGCTCTTTGCCTACCCCTGGATTCACCATTACCATCATGGCCATATCTGATATATTAGTCAGGGTTCTCTAAAGGAACAAAACTGATAGAATGAACACACACACACACACACACACACACACACACACACACACTCACACACATAGCTTAGTAAAGTGACTTGTAGTCTGTGGTCCAGCTAGTTCAACAATGGCTGTCTCCTAATGGAAACCCAAGGTTCAGTTCACAGGGCTGGGTGTCTCAGCTGGTCTTTAGTCTACATTGGAATCCTAATGAAAGAGGCTCTAATACCAACAAAGGAATGTCTCAGAATCAGGATAGGATAGATGAACTTACCAAAAAGAGTGAGGGTGAGCAGACAATCAGCAAGTTTCCATCTTCTGTGTCTTTTTCTATCAGCTGCTACCAGAAGACGTGGCCCAGATTTAGGGTGGTTCTGCACATCTCAAATGATCTAATCAAAAAAGTCCCTCAGAAGTGTTCCCAGCTGCTTGGGTTTTATTTGTTTTCATATGTAGTCAAGTCAGAAACCAAGATTAGCCATCACATCTGGTGATCCATCCAGACTGGAAACCTGAAGGGCTTCTCTGTGCTTTCTGAATGGAAACAATGCTGATTGACTGGGCACATCTGTAAAGAGTTGCTGTCTTTTCTGATGACTACATTATTGGTACTTGCTAACTGCAAATGTACAACTCTAAGCAGGCGCATGTCCCAACATGAGTATTGACAAACTAGGCATAGACATTATGGGTGGCTCAAGGCTCAAGCTTGATCATTGGAAACTGACGGAAGCACACAGAAAAAAAACTTTAATGGATAAAAAAATTCCTGTTAGCACAGCATGGCCTTTTTCGGGAGTCACAACCCTTCAAAATCCCATGTGAAGATTTCTGAAAATTGGTAAGTGATCTTTCATACACAGAGCCTGTACTGGCTGGTTTTGTGTGTCAACTTGACACAAGCTAGAGTCATCACAGAGGAAGGAGCGTCAGTTGAGGAAAGGCCTCCATGAGATCCAGCTGTAAGGCATTTTCTCATTTAGTGATGAATGGGGGAGGGCCCAGTCCATGGTGGGTGGTGCCATCCCTGGGGCTGTTGGTCCTGGGTTCTATAAGAAGGTAGGCTGAGCAAGCAATGGGAAGCAAGCCAGTAAGCAGCACCCCTCCATGGCCTCTGCATCAGCTCCTGCCTCCAGGATCCTGCCCTGTTTAATTAAGTTCCTGTCCTGACTTCCTTCAGTGATGAACAGCAATGCTGAAGTGTAAACCAAATAAACCTTTTCCTTCCCAACATGCATTTTTGGTCATGGTGTTTCATCATAGCAATAGAAAGCCTAACTTAGACAGAGCCCTTGGGAAGAATCAAAGAAAATCCTTTCATGGACCATTGATGTAGAAATCCCCAGAGTTTCTTCACTTTTCCACACCACAATGTCTCTGTCAGGGAAACAAAATGAATTCATGTGGAAGGACCCTATTTTTAAAAATGTTGGAAGGAAGGTCCAATAAATTGTGTGTGTGTGTGTGTGTGTGTGTGTGTGTGTGTGTGTGTGTTCATTCATCCACAAAGCAGAATATCTCAGCAGGGCTGGGAAGGCAGGAACAGGGCTGTGTTCCAATAACCAGACATTGTCGGCAGCTGCTCCCAGCATTGCTTTCTATGCAGTTCTTCCTGATAACTTGCTAAAGGTAACCCTGTCCTTGCTACCAAATGCTCATCACACAGAACTGCCTGGCTATATTGTAGTAATTTATGGTTTTATGCCATTTTCTCCATGGAGATCCTTGGGGACTAAATCTGGAGCACAAATACAGACTGAAAAATTCTGTGAGAACAATAGCTACTTCCTGTTAAACCCCTACCAGTCACCTGGCACCAGTATCTTCTTTTTATTTCCTGAATCTCATTTATTGTCCAAGACGACCCCACGGAAAAAAAGCATTCCCTTTTACAACGAGACAGACCCTCAGCCAGTCCCACAGACACACTTAGGATCTTACTGGTTAATAAACCCCAAACTCATGTTTTTAATAATGTTGCCTCCTCATTCTGTGGTCACAGAATTATATAGTTAATTGGTGACCAGAATATCACGAAAGATGTTTACAGAGATGGGAGAGTATCTCTCAGTCCAGGGGATTATGGAAGTTAATTGTTTAAGAAAGCAGTTTGGGTTCCACTGTGATCCCAGAGGTAGAATGCTGTCTTCATTAACCAGCCTTTCTTGATAGTTTATGTGCTCACTGTAGTCCCCTGGGAAGCATCACCCACAAAGGTCACCTTCAGTTAGGGTGGTCCAACCCTAAACCAGAAAACAATAATTAATTAGACACTTGACACATGGACCACTGTTGCTAGTGCCCTGGCACAAAAGAGAAGTGATGTTTTTAAACTTCTATTTAATAACTTATGAGCCTTCTTTATGAAATAAAGACAATAAATGTGACTGGGTCTGGGATTGCTGTGGGGATTAGATGAGTTACTAAAGGTGCATACACTAGACTGTCAACTGCAAAGAAGTGCTCAAAGATACTATTTATTTCATTGATAATAGGTGTTCCTGAGCCTGTGAGTATTTGGAGAAGATAGGATGAGAAAAAAGTCATTGTGTCTACCTTCAAAAACTTTTTTATTATTCTTCTGAGTCGTGTGTGCTTCTGTAAAATGGTCAATCTCCCTTATTCACACTTTCCACAGCACACTGAAGCTCTACAACTGTGGCAAATCACAGTTCTTCTGTTCCAGTCCATCATATTTGGAAGGAAGAGAAAGATAAATTTTCATGCCAAGTAGATGGCTAATCTTGGTTGTCATCCTGACTAGATCTGGAATTAACTGAAAAGCAACCTGTTAGGCACCCCTGTGAGGGTCATTCCTGACCCAATTGAAGCAGGAAAACACACTCTAAATGTGTTATCTCAAATGAAAGGCCACAAAAGAAGGAAAGCTTTGCTTTTTGCCTATTTGTTGCTGCTACTGCTGCATTCTTTTCCTGACATTAGAACCAGTTCTCTGGCCTTCTAATGTAGACTGATGACCAGCAGCTCTTCAAGAATCCTCCAGGCCTTCAGTGCCAGATGGGGTCTGCTGACATGTCCAGACTCATGGACTGAGAAACCATGAGATTCTCAACCTCTCCAGTGTGACTCAGCCATTGTCCTACCTAAACGTTATCAAGTAAGAAAACTTAATAAATTACCTCTTAATATATATTCATCCTATTGATTCTATTCCTCTAGAGGATCCTGTCTAATTCCCCAAGATGCACTGAGGCAGTCCAAAGGCAGAGAATAGACACTAATTTCATAATCATTTTATCTGAAGCTCCGTCTTCCAAAGTACCAGCAAATACAGGTGCAACACCTATTTCAGTGCAAATATTGATTAATTTTTACAATCAGCTCCTCAATTTTATTCGCCACATTTCAGATTCTTGGCAGCCTCACACTGCTGGAGTCTACATTTACAACAGTGGATATGCAGATGATATCTACCATCAAAGACAACTCTGCCAGGCACAATTACCCTAGATAGAAAGCAAGTTTATCAAAAGTTTGCAGTCTCTTGGGGAGGAAGTTCCAAAGCTAAGTCTCTAGGGCATCAGCTCAGACTCTCAGATGACTCAGCATAAGCAAGGAGTCCTCTGCATTTAGGCAACTATGGGTTTTATGTACAAAAGATCATTGCCTATGCTGTTCTCATGAACTGACCATTTTTTACTGTCCTTGCTAAAGCAGTGTGTGTCACTCAGTTGTCAAGCCAAGTCTACCACAACTGTTTAGACTAAATGAATGTCCCAGTTACTGTCCTATTATTGTGAAGAGACATCATGACTGAGCCAACTCTTAAAAGGAAGCATTTAACTGGGGGCTTGCTTGCAGTTTCAGGTTAACCCATGATCATAGCAGGACGCAGATGGGAATGGCACTGCGCAGTAGCTGAGAGCTTTACATCCTGATCCAGAGGTAGCAGGCAGAGTGAGAAAGACACTCAGCCTGGCATGGGTTTTTGAAACCTCAAAGCCTACACCCAGTGGCACACCTCTTCCAACAAGGACACACCCCCTAATCCTTCCCAAACAGTTTCACCAGCTGGGGAGCAAACACTGAACTATTGGAGCCTATGAGGGCATTCTCATTCAAACCACCACAGTAGAGTAGTAGGGATGCTAGAAAGAAAACCTGTGTGATTCGCATTGTCATTATACAACACCCGACAGTAAAAACTTAATGAGAATACAATTCTTGTTTTTTTAAGCTAACAGATTCAAAGAGCTTAGTCTGTCCTGGCTGGCTCCATTGCTTCTGGGTCTTTGATAAAGCAGAGTATCATGGAGCCACATGCATGCTCCAGAAGCCGCTCCCTTATAAACACACAGTAGAGATAAGACACTTTCAAGGACCCACCCTCAGTGACTTGCTTCTTCCACCAAGCTCCACCTCTGAAGGTTTCCAGAAACCCAAAACAGCACCACCAGCTAGGGAGTAGGTTTTAAAGCTTGAGCCTGAGGGGGACTTTTGATATTCAACACCTAATATTCAATTTACATGTTAGTGTAAGCTGGGGTAGGGGGTGCTGGGTCTTTTGATTTGAGTCTTTATGACCAAGGACACCAACTCTGAGTTTCATGACTTTGTGTGACCTTGATAAACTACAATCCCACAAAGCTCCAGCTTTTGAGGTAATAAAATGCAAGTGCATATTGTCCTGAGAAGAAAAGAAATAAAGAACTGTGTGAAAAGCTCTCACCTAGGTGCCTGGTCTGCTAGTGCCACCTGGATGAGGAAAGCAGAAAGCCAGTCAGCTGATACTAGGAAATTGTTTAAATTCGCTGCTCCTCAGTGTCAGCTGCAATCCACTTCTCTCACCTTTGTTATAAGGATCACGTATGGCTAAATATATATAAAGTATCTTACCAGTTTTCAAATAACCTGAATAAATTTTCAATAGTCTTACCTTTTCAATTATTGTCCACAACTTGTTTAAATTGTGAGCATAAAAATGATGCACATGAAAGAGCTGTGCTGACGTGAGATGGGTCACCTGAATGTGTGCTCATGCTCTTTATTGTGATTTCTTACACAGGACATTTTCTAGGTGGTGCATGCACTTAGCCTGCCCTCGGATGACAAGGAGAAGAGCCAAATTAAACAAGTATGTTTCCAGGGTCTGGGGTATACACCCCCTCCCCCCAGACTTGAAGTCTGAAGACTTTCCGGAAAGAAAAAGAGTCAGTAATCCTTGGTCAGCCTTCTTCTGCATGTTTAAAACCACAAATTCAGCTTGACATTTTCTGCTTATTTTTCTCCCGGAGTTAGAGCTCATGGGTGAGTTGGATAATCATTGTAAATGGCACCTGGGCCATTTACTGCTGGGAGTGTGGGGCTACAGGAAAATGAGAGAGCTGCACAGGCCAAGATGCCACCTAGTGTTTTTGTTCCTCTTTTTTTTTTTTTTTTAAAGAAAACAGAACGTAAGTCCCAGATACCAAATGTCACTGTTGCAAGTAGCACATCTATGTGAAGTTTCAAGCATGTTAATTAATATACAGGCTGATGTCTTATATCCCTGAAGGAAAAAGGATGAGTGAAAAATCAAAGTCTTTCAAAGTTAGGAAGCAGAATGAACAGTACCAGAGTCAGCTCTGGAACTTCATTGACTACTTAGAAACTCATTCCAGAGTAAGAATGCTATGGGGACTGGAAGTCGTGCAAAGATCCTCTGAAGCAAAAGGCTGCATACGTATGGCTGCATTAGAAGTGAGAGAAGTTCCTACAAACTGCACAGTATGGTGTGGCTTTCAATTTACCCTTTAAAGAGCAGATTCAGAGATGTACTGCACTTTTAGATGAGGGCAAACTGTTAAGAATACTGGAATCAACCAATATTTAAGATATTTATTTAAGAGTTATTTTATATTTATGTGTATGTTTGAGTATGTGCCATGTGTGTGCGGGTGTCCTTTGAAGTCAGAAGAAGGCATCAGATTCCCTAAAACTGGAGTTACAGGTCATTTGAGCCATTTGATGTGGGTGTTAGGAACTGAACTTAGGTCTTCTGGAAGAGAAGCAAGCACTCTTTACCAATGAGTCATCTCTCCAGCTCCTCTTTAGAATATTTTTATTAAAGCTATTTCTTCCTGTCATCCTCAGGAACTCACCCTTCAAGGCTTTTCACTTGGATGTGTGATTATTTGCCTGGAATGAAGTATCTCAATCCACTTACTTGTCTATTCACCAACATTATTCATCTATCCATCAACCCACCATTTATTCATCCATTCATCCATATGTACATTATTCATTTTCTTCTAACACGCATCAGTAAGTGCTAGAGATGGACCAAATCCAAATGCTAACATATATCCCCTCTCCAGTAACCTTCCTGGTATTTGTTATTATAAACAGCTTAAATAGCTAGCCTCTATGGTTGAAATTTGGTTGAGAAAGCTGGAATTTTTATGAGATTATTTAAGTCACCCATCAGTTTCATAGCACATACTGTATTTCCAACTTAAATGTGTTTCTCCAACTCTCTGGATTCGTTCACACAGGATCACTGTGAAGATTCCACTTGGATCTTCAAGTGCTCTTTTCCTAAATCCTGCACAAACAGGGTAATTTTCCTTGGATCCATGCCTTGCTTCCTAGGCTGGCTAGTCTCTTGTCAATTTGACACAAGCTGGAGTCATCTGGGAATAGGACATCTCAACTGAGAAAATGCCTTCATCACATTGGCCTGTTGTAAAGTCCAGGGAAGCATTTTTTCTTGATTAATGATTGATACTGAAAGGTCCAGTCACTGTTGCTGATTGTTCCTCCTGAGCCAGATGGCCCTAGGTTTCATAAGAAAGCTGACTGAGCGAGGCACAGGGATCAAGTGAATAAGCAACATTCCTCCATTGTCTCTGCTTCAGTTCCTGTCTCAGGGTTCCCACTTTGTGTTCCTTCCTTGGTGTCTGCAGAGGATGGACTCCAACCTATAACCCAAATAAACCCTTTCCTTCTCACACTGCTTTTTGGTCATGGTCTTTATCGCACCAATAGAGAGCAAATTAGGATGGTCGCTTAATAGGATGACAAAGTCTACAAAAAACCATTGTACCAAACACCGCATGGTAGACTAGAAGACCTAAGTCACATGGTATATAAAATAAATCATAAACATTAAAACAACTTATTCCAAGACCAGCAAACCCACACACATGGGAAGCAGGTTTTCAGAGTAAAGAAAGACATAAGTACTAAGTGTAAGGATTATGTCCTTAATTACGTCATCAGCCAGCAATGGTGGCCCAGCCTAAAAAGCAGGCGTGCCCTCTCTGTGTTCTCTCTTTCCGCACTCTCTCCTTCCGTATTCTCTCCCCTCCACGTGCTCGCTCTCTCTCTCTCTCTCTCTCTCTCTCTCTCTCTCTCTCTCTCTCCCTCCCTCCCTCCCTCTCTCCCAATAAAGCTCTAGAAAGGTAACCATGGCTCGTGATTATTCCACCACCGCAACATCCAGCGCTCACTTTTGTTGGCATGGCCCAGCCACAAGCACCGCCTCCTAACCAACACTAAGTTCTATTGAGCAGTCTTCTTGCAGGATTAGATGGGTCAAAAGATAGAGCAGGGATCAAAAACAGAAAGTTCATGGGGCAGTATTGTTTTCTACAGTAAGAAGAGAGTTCTCATGCTTTTCAAAGTTTGGGGGCATTAAACAGGCATCTACAGTGTTACAAATCCTAAATCAAATTCACAGTCTTTCCCTGTAGAAAGTAACACAGATACAAGGTGGCAGTACCATGAATCTGGCTCTTGTGGACAGAATACCAGAGACTAGCTACACCTTCCACTGAGCTTTCTAGAAAGCTCATTAACTTATCAAACTTCAGTGATTGTGGACAGGGTAGAATGTTGCAGGTCCAGAGCCTAATTACAATTATCTCAGGGTATCTTTGTCTCCCTAAATACTCATCCTTGCTCACTTCTTTGTCTGATATAAAATCTATGACTAAGAAATAAAACCTTTTGGAATGAATTAATGAAACCAAGTTCCCACCAAGCATAGGACTAAAAGGGTCATCACACAGTATCTGCAACCCACAACTGCTTTTACCACTTTGCTATGACTGTCCATTTACAGTTTCCACCAACATATTTGAAAAGTGCCTTGACTTTGCACACCTGCAAAAATGTCATCAGACTGTTACCACATTGGAATATACAATTTAGGGTAATCTTCTATGTTCCTGGGCCGTGGTCACACCCACTTGGCTCCAGACAAAGTCCTTTCCCCCTTTGAAGGAAGAGCAGTATTTTGGGGCTGACTCTGACCCTCACTCCTCATCCTCAAACACTTCTCCAGTCCATCTGCAAACCATCAATTCTCTCTCTTTTGTGTCTCTTTAGTTGGGGTGGCCCCATCCGTGCAGCCATCACCCTACTTCAAGCGATCAGTCTCCTTGCTCGGGTTACTTCCATGCTCTCCCACCTTGTCTGTTCATCATAGTTACTCCTCCCAAACTCTTTCCTCACAGTATCTGCAGTGATTCTCTAGAAGTAAAGCTATAAAAACCTTTTCCCTACTTAATGACTTCTGGTGCCTTCCTACTGCTCTCTGAAAAATTAAAGTTCTTAATTTGTTAGAGAATCGCCACTCCTCCTCTAGTACCTACTCCTCCTCCCAAACTTGTCAGAAAACGCCACCCCTCCACCCTACCTTCCCTCACTTCTCCCTCTCCACCACTCCACCCTACTTTCCCTCACCTTCCCTCCTTCTGCTTTGTAAACCCATCAAACCCTTCCCACTGCCAAGCTAGATTTCCACCCACTGACTGCTAACATTTACCCTCCTCTTCATGCATGGGTTAGAAAATGATGGCCTCTTGCGAGCCACAAGAATATATTATAGAGATTCAGCTGTGTATTAAAGCTATACTTTGACCGGCCAAGGGTCTGTCAAAAGGCAAGCCATTTATTATGAATATTTGATGTTATCCAGTTTATAATATTTCATCTGTCTTCTGCTATGAAATTCTTGTGTGCCCAGATACTTCCAAACCATTTTGGCAACCAGCTAAGCTTCTCAGACACTGTTCCACTAGGTACTAACTCCCCCCACTGAGCCTAGGAGACTAACAGCATAGCTTTGTTTATTGTGCTAATCAAGTTCAGATCTTCCACTGCCCCAGAGCAACTTCTTAGATAAAAGGGGTTTCCCTTCACAAGATGCTTCAAGCTGTGATGCAGATTGACTAGATATCAACACTCCTCCCCTGTCCTGTCAAAAAACTGGTAGCAGAGAAAAACAGCGGCAGTTTTATTTTTAGTGACTTATAGATTTCTGTACCCTATCACCTGTAAGTTTATAGTTTGAGCACATTTATTGTAGACTCACAATATTTTCACATAACCACAGTGAGGATATATTCCTAGCACATAAATTCCTTCTCTGATTTATTCCAGCTCCTATCTAACTCTGCCTGTATTCTCTTCCTCTTTTTGGGTTGCAAATGAAGTTGCCAGGAAGCTTCTGGTGGGGGCCTTGCAATTCTTATGTTGTATTGTAAATATGAAGGTGTTGCTGGCTTGGGAAAGATATAGATGAGTCCCCGAGAGAAGCAGGAAGAATTATGATGGCAGAATGATGGTGGCTGATAAATAAACGAGTTGGACGAAAGAGCTCCGTGTATTCATTCCTGCACCGCTGGTAGCATCACTTTGGGGCCCCTGGGATAGTATAATAAGGCTGGTCCTATAATATTATACAAAAATGGCCAAATCATTGTGTTCGTAGACACAGTCATGTTTTCAAAATGAAGTACTGTGAGGAGCTACAAAATTGGCTGCACCACGGTTCACACAGAACTCTTTCATATCTCAGCTCCCTGTCCTTCTCTTAAGTTTATTTCCTCCAATTCTGCCTGTCTTACATTACCCTGAGAAGTAGCTCCATTCCTTTCTTCCCCATTCTTTATCCTAAAAGTCCTTTTTGATACGATTCTTCAGGTCCCTGCTTTGCAATTTACTAGCTGAGTTGAAGATGTAGAAAGGACATGGGGCACGTAAAAGTAGGTCCTGCTGTAGCACTTCCACATGCCATTCCTGTGGTGTGAAGGACTATGTTTTTTTCATACTGAGTTTGTGACTGCCATTTCAGTAACCTCATAGCTTTCCTGCATTCCCATGCTGTCATATGCTCCATACTGTCCCTTCTACTAGGGTCCCTCTTCCTATCACCTCTTTTGTTGTTTTGCTCTGGCTCAATATTCTTACATGGATGGTCATTCTTCTACAGATTCTTCCCACTATCCTTAGATGTATGTCACCTATCTTCATATGTCCTGTGATTTGTGCATATCCCTTATCAGGACACTTAACATAGTTTTTAGAATCTACTTTCCTTCCCTAACTCTCAATTCTAAGAGAACAGGAGAGACTAATAGAAAATATGTGAATGATTAGTTAATGTACATTAAGAGATTAAAAATTCCAGAACTACAAACTCTACACACAATTGGGGGATTAATCCATTATATAAATGTGATGAGTCCAGTACCTTGAACAAAATAACTGGTTTTACCTAGCAAATAGCATGTGTCAATACCTTTAGTTTATTTTATTCACCTATGTGTATTTATGACCATTATTTAAATTTACTTATCCTCTATAATAATATATATTAGGTTAGCATATCCAAGTGAGTTTTTTCATCCATGTGACAAAGTACCTGAAAAATAAGTTAAAGAAGGAAATACTTGATTTGACTCATGGACCACAGGTTTCAATCTATGGTCCCCTGATTCTGTTGTTTGGGGTCCACAGTGAGGGATAGAATCATGGTGGGACTGTATGGTTGAGCAAAGATGCCCACTTCATGTCATACAGGAAACAGAAAGTGTGAGAGGAAGGGGCATGGGATATATCCCAGTAACCTGCTTCCTCTAGTTGGACCCCATGCCCTAAATCTTCTAACATTTCCCAAAATGGCAACACTAACTAGGGATCATTCAAACTGCTACTTTCTGCCCTTAGACTATAGCTCTATCATAATGCAAAATGTCTTTTTTTCCATTTCCAATAACCCCTGAGCTCTTAAGTTGCCAGCATTGCTCAAAAGTTCAAAATCAAAATCTCCTCTGAGACTCAAGGCAAATTACCAGCTGTGAGACTCTATAAAATAAAAAAGGAAATAATAGACTTCGATTATACAGTCTCAGGAAGTATAAATTTCCATTCTGAAAGGGAGAAATGGGGTGAAAATAAGGAAATACAGGGTCAAAGCAAGTCCAAAGCCCTCTAGATAAATATTAAGCCCTGCAGTTTGTGTCTGGCCTGTGGGGCACATGATGGTGTGATATCAACTCCAGAGGTCTTAACATTTAAAGTCCATTCTGCCCATCTCTTGTGCTGACTTTGTTTACTGCCTAAGTTCAAAGCCTATAGCTTTGCACCGCAAAACCTCCACCTATTCCTGGTACCTCTAACTTCTTGAGATCACCTTTGCATCTTTATCCTCAAAGCTTCAGACAGTCTTCTTAGGCACTGCCATAGGAAAACTGGTCATGCTCAACATTTCCTGGCCTCCAGCCTTTCCTTGAAAATCTGAATAGAAACCTCCATAATGCCACAACTCTTGTCTCCTGCTTGCCTGTAAGACGAATATTTCATGGACATGGGTTTATTGTGGGATATTTTGATTGCATGGTGACACTTCTACTCCGAGACTGTTAAATAAAAAACAGTGAAATAAAATTTACCTTGAATCAAGGGGGTGGAGCCAGTGACTAGCTGACCAGAATTAGCCATAGAGAAGCCAGTAATTTGGATAAAGAAGATGCATAGGAAGGAAAGGGTGGGGACTAGAGTTTGAGTTCTCTTGGCTCTGGGACAAGGGAAGAGACATGTCTCTTGTAGTGTCTCTGGCCAAAATGCAAGGTCAGCTAGTTGCTACTCAGCCTTTCTGAGCTAGCAGGTTCTCACCTCAACTTTTGACTCCTGAGTCTTATCAATAAATAGAATGATACAGACTTGATTTAAATATACATGTCTTTCAAATATGTTTATACCGTTTAGTCATCTATGAGTGGGAGCTGGTCAATTCCTGAGATATACTCAAAAGTTCTTACCTATTACTCCAATGTAAAATTCTTGGCTTCATTTTAATGGCCTCTACTTTTAAGAACTAGCCTTTCCTTATGTTCAACTTTAAATGTATTCATTTTCTGGGCAAACTGAAAACTTTTCAAATCTTTCTGATCTGAGTTTCACTTCCAAATTTTTATTATAGACTTTCTATTTGGGCACCAATACATATAAAATAACCTAGATGCTAGGCTGCCTAGAAACTTCCATCAGACAAATTAGCCCATCATTTTTAAGTTCGAGTGTTCACAGAGCCTACAGACAAGACAAAGATTTTTTTGTTTTGTTCTAATTTTACCAGAATGTAATAGTCATGATGATTAGATTTAAAGGAAGGAAGAAATGGGAGAGGCCCAGAGGATTGTCTTTTTCAGCCAAAAGTATTTAATAATGCCAGCCACAGCAGGGATTCTAGTAAGAGAGACTCTCAGATCCACCAGACAAAGGAGAGATCTACTTTAAAGATTTCTTAAAGATTTCTAAGGGGAATAAATGATAGGACTCTGGATCAGGAGGAAGCAGGCTTAGTTAACGTGACCTATGCTATGTGACTTACAGAAGTCACAATGACTCTGGAGAGGAGAGTGGTGCTAGCTAAAGTGTGACCATAGTCAGGATGCTTCAGATTCCTAGTTTCTTCTCTGTGGCTGTGACAAAATATCCCAATCAAGGCAACTTATAAAAGAAAGCGTTTAACTGGACTTATGGGTTCAGAAGGTAAACGTTAGAAGAGCAAAGGCGCAGGGTCAAGAACAGCTGGGAGGCCACATCTCACTTCACAAGCAGGAGACAGAGAGAGAGGACACTGGAAAGAGCTCAAGTCTTGTGAAACCCCGATGCTCACCCTAGGGACACACATTCCTTCAACAAGGCTTAATCTTTTCCAAATATTTCCAAATGGACAAAGTAGTCAAACATATGGTGGGAATTCATACATATAAGGGGCTGCCTTGGCGGGGAGAGGGAGGACAACTTCGTTCAAACCACCACAGAAGGGGAATGGCCATGGTTCCTTGTGAGAGGCATAGATGGTCTGTCAGCAATCCTAGCTGCACACGGAGGGAAGAGAGACCACAGGGGTATGTAGACACCTCATCAGAACAGTACCTGAAAGGTCTGCATCTAAGAATACTTCTGATACCCCTGGTCTACCTGGAGCTTACATAGGGGTGCCACATAGAAAGATAAAAAAAAAAAAGACAGAGAAGGGTGGGTGGTAGCCTACACACAGTTCAGCAGACTGAAGTCCACTGAAATGGACACTAATTCTGCTGCGGCTGAGTCCCCTGGGTGTTCCTGTTTTCATTTGCTCATTCCTCTTTAGTCCATTAGGTCTCCTCTTTTACCAAAGCTGGGTTTGCTATGCTGACAAATCTGCTTATCAACCATCTGTGAGCTCACCCAGATGTGGAGACAGTGAAGAAGAGAAGCCAATTGAGTCAGCAAGCTTCTTAAAGGAGCTGAGTGCTACCCTTTTGGTCCATTGCTTCTGTGGCTTCTCCCTCCCTGTGTTTCTTCACTCCTGCATCCTCAGGGCTCCCATCAGCGAACTTATCCTTCCTCTGTCACTGCCTGTAATTGTTTGTGATTCTTTTCTCCCCCTGAAACCCAGTTGTTGTTCTCACGCTACACAGTAAACGTTCTGAACGAAAGGGCAGGAAAGTATATAAATTAATTGATATGTAAATGACGCATTGAAATATTTGAACATACTAATGAAAATACAGAGAAAGTGAAATGATACCTCTCCCTGTAAATTTCTGTTTATCAGAATCTGAAAATGCAGCTGTTGCCACTTGTATTAGTATGGCAGCACCATCACTGCTTAAAGCTAAGCATCTGTCCTTCCATCTGGACACTCTCATGCTATTACGTACACAAATGTTATTATTTCATACAGTGCATGTTATTGTGTGATATTTGTACACTGTGTAAAGATATATTGTTGTGATTGGTGTAATAAAAAGCTGAATGGCAAATAGCTAGGCAGGAGGTATAGATGGGATTTCTGGGGAGAGAAAGGAAGAGGAGGAAGAATCTAGGCATACAAGAGAAGCCAGGATATATGGAGAGGAAACAGAAGGTACAAGATGGAAGAGAGGTAAAACCATGTGATAGAATGTAGATTAATAAAAATGAGTTAATTTAAATTATAAGAACTAGTTAGGAACAAGCATAAGCTATAGGCCAAGCTTTCATAATTAATAAAAAGTCTCTGTGTCATTATTTATGAGCTGGCAGTCCAAAGAAAAATCCATCTATATATGGTGCTGAATGTCCAGGCATGTAAAACCACAGAGGGTCTGAGAAAGGTGGGGGGAAAATTTTAGAACATGGAGTCAGCTTCAGGCAACCTCAGTCTTTCAAGCATGCCTGGTACTTGCATTGTACAGAGGTGTGGCCCCTTTAATACAACCAAGCACTTGAGCAGCCTGCACACTACTGGGGCTGGAGACTAGACAGAAATGCATGCTGAAGTTTGGACGCAGCAGCTTCCCAGAGCTGGAATGGCTAGGTATGGCTGGGATGGTTAGGTGCAGCTACTACCAGTGCCTGCAGACCTGCAGTGGGTGGAGCCAGCCACCAGTGCCATGTGCTAAGCTAGCCATGTAGCAGAGGGTGTCCTAGGTTAAGGTTTGTCTCATATGGTCCGAGAAGGCTGCAGACACCCATAAAGTCAGATCCAGACCAAGAAAACCTCCAAACAGGTGCAATATGTTTAAAAATGTGTTTTGGTGCTAAGAAAGAAAAGAAAATGGGTATAGGTAGTCACAGAAAAAAATAGTATAAAATAAAAGTAAAGTCTTTAAGGAAAAAGTAAAGTAGTATAAAAAGAATAAGCTACATAAAGATGGGAAATCCACTGGGCATCTGGATCCCATATGGGGTTTTGTTGACTTTGAAAGTTTTTAAATGCTAATGAACAGAAAGCAATAGCTGCTTAGAGACACTGAGTTGTAGAAAAAAGCTGCTAAATTATATCAGCCTATTATTTTAAAGAATATCTTAACTTCAGAATAGAAGTCAGGAAATGTGTTATGTTGGTGGGGGGGTTATGCTTTTGTTTCCAGAGGAAATGAAAAGCTATGGATTTTCTTCAAAATTAATAATTTCAATTAATAAATCCTGATCAGATTTGATCAGGAGAGACCACCTGAAAATCTTGGCTACAGACATAAAAAAGTTAACCAAGAAAAGTACAAGACAGGTGACATGTATGCTGATTCCTCTGCTATAAGAACAGCTCTGAGACTAGATGAGACATGATAAGTCTTGTTGGCTACAGAGTCCTCATGACTTAATATCACATGCTGTCCTTTCATATTGCATAGATAGAGATTTATATTATGGTTTGATTATACAGTCCAAACAGACTATATTACAAAGTTGATAGATGCCTTTTACCTGCTCAAACATAAAACAGAAAATCATCTTTAGCTGATTTGTGCACACTGCACATTTCATACTTGTGTTAATGAAGATATATATGCTACCTTTAAAAGTTTGTGTGTTTTCAGAACAAAAGAACCAGATACCAATGAAAACAAGTATCCTAGGTGATATGGCCTCTCATAATGTCTCAAAAATCTACATCCAGGACAACTTCAAAGCTGCTAATTGAGATGGTCTAGCCTCACAGACTACTCCAGCCAGGACTTCAGAAAAGCCCTGCACTTTCCCATTACACAGAGATTGGATAACAGCTAGCTCTCCCAGGACTTAACCATTATCCCAATTTTCTCAGGGTCCCCTAAAGATCCTATTATCCCAGACGGTAGGAAGTAATTTTAAGAACACAATGCCCACATTCCTAAGAGATGGGGTGGATGGTTTTTGGTCATTAAGTGGATTATGGATATTTATCATCATTGAGTTGGTTACAAATTATTATTGGTCATGGTCAGGGAAAAAAATAAAATAAAGGAGGTTGGATTCAAGGATATCTTCTGAAAAGAAAAAATGGTATATAAGAATGATAGACTAAAAGGACAGATTATTGAATCTACTTTTAAAGTAAAAAGCAACTATTTTACAATATTTTACATTGATATGGATTTCTGTATATTGATACAAATTATAGCATATTGTATATATGTTTCTACTTTTTAAGGTATTGTGCATATGTAGCTCATTTAACAATGTAATGTAAATTTCTAGTCCTTGAAAGTTATTATTCCAAACTATTTAGGATAATTAAAAAATACAGGCTAGTAGTTAGTCATCTAACAATCAAATTTGTGGCCATGTTAGGTTTTCAAAGAGAGATCTATTTTACATAGACAAATGGTCTTCAAACACTTCAGAGACCTACAGAATATGGCATTTATGGTGTTTTATTAACCTAAGGCTTTTCATGACAATGAGGCACATCTGCTCCTGGCAGCACTAATTTAATTCAAAAAAGGATGATGGGCATCAAAGAACCTCCATATGGAGTTTGCTTTTATTGTGGAAAACTCAGCCATTGGGCCAGAAACTGTCCTTGCTTCAATTGCTGGCAGTATGCTGTCCAAACTAGACATGCAGGACAATAAAAAAAAAAAGTGACTGCCAAACTTTGCCAAGACAAAGTAGGACAGTCCTTTAAAATTCCTGCTTCACAGAAAAGTCTGTCAGATATTGTAGGTCTGTAGGCTAAAGATGGATGCCCCAATGCTGTAGAGGAACCTTGGGTGACTGTCCAGGCAGCCAAATGTCTTTGTCATTTCTATAGTTTTGAAAGTTGTTTGCTTTGTACTTTTGTTTATTCACATAATATTATATCCTTCTCAGGTCTCTAATGGAGTTGAAGGAGAGATAGTTATAGTTACAGTTTTCCTTGTTTTCAAATTCAGAAAAGAAACCTACAAAAAAGATGTAAAATTTATAAGATTGAGAAACATAAAAAGCTTAAGTTGTTTATCTAAGAAGATGGTTTAAGGTCTAAAAAGATTATTTTTTAGATGGTAATACAAGTTATGATATAAAATGGTTTAGGTATAAAACTTTGGACTCACTAAGATTGGATACATAATACACTAATTTCTCCAAATTTGCAAAATACAAATGGACTGGACCTTGCAAATGTAATTCTTACCTGATAATTGTTCTTATTGTGCATGGTTTTACTATATTAGAGTTAAAGCCTTTCCTTTTATTTAGACAAAAATGAGGAACTGATATGGAATATTTGTACACTGTGTGAAGATGTTTTGCTGTGATTGGTGTAATAAAAAGCTGAATGGCCAATAGCTAGGCAGGAAGTATAGGCAGGATTTCCAGAGAGAGGAATAGGAGGAGGAATCTAGGCACACAAAAGATGCCAGGAGACATGGAGAGGAAACAGGAGATGCTAGGTAGAAGAAGAGGTAATGTCATGTGATGGAATATGGATTGATATAAATGGGTTAATTTAAGTTATAAGATATAGTTAGGAACAAGCCTAAGCTATAAGCTGAGCTTTTATAACTAGTAAGAAGTATCTGTGTCATCATTTGTGAGCAGGGAGCCCAATGAAAAATCCACCTACAGCATATTGATCATATTCACACCCCTCTTCCAACTCCTCCCAAATCCAACCATTCTTTCCTACCCATCCTACTTAGTGAACTTAAATTTAAAAACAAACAAACAAACAAACAAAAACATTAAGTACAGTTTGTGATGCCCAAATACTCTTGGATATGTGGCCTTCCATGGAGTTTTGTAAACCTACCAGAGACCACACCCTTAAAAAAATTGACTCTTCCTCTCCCAGAAGCTATAAATTGCCAATCACTCCTTAGCTAGTGGTAGAATTCATGTCCACCTTCCCTCTCTATACTGAAATTTTGTCTGGCATAAACTTGCATGGATGTTCTGCATGATGTCACAACTACTGTGAACTCATATATGCAACTACTTGATATGTCTAGAAGATGATATTTCCTTGTAGTTATCTACCACTTCTGCCTATACAATCTTTCCATTCCCCTTTCCTCAATAATCCCTGAGATTGAGAGGAGGGGTTGTGATACAGATGTCTAATTTTGACTGATGGATTTATAGTCGTATTCTCTGCACCTTGACCAGTTGTAGTTGTCTATGTTAATCACCTTCTACTGCAAAAAGAAGCTTCTCTGATAAAAGTTTAGGGATATATTAATATATGTAAATAATGATAAATCATCCAGAGTCTGTTTATACCACATCCAATAAGTAGAATAACAGCAGATTATTCTACTAAACTATCTAAAACAAGACAACTACCCATAGGCACCTAGCTGGGGCAATTCCTCACATTTTGAGAAACTAAAGAGAAAACTTGATATGTCTCAACTGAAGGTCTTCCTGGGGTTCAGAAAACTGAAGAGAGCTAGGACTTGAGAACAGTTCCCATGCTGATTCTCATTTATCCATCTACCTACATCAGGTTTTGGGAAACAAGGTGGATACTAGCTGGGGCAAAAGGATGATACCAAGGCTTGAAGATAAGAAACCAGAGCAAAAGTAATACGCATACAAAGTAGTAAGCAATGAAGGAAATCAAAAAGTCGGTTCAGAAGGGGTGAATCTCCCCAGACCAGGAGTTTCACTACATCCTTCCCTGGGAACAGGAAACAGACAGTACCTGACTCCTATTTCATACTGACAGACTCGGAAACTCATGAGCAGCTGTGAGCTCTCTGACAGAAAACCATAAATAAAGCTCCAGAGGAAGACACATTCTAGAATGGCATTGATCAAATAATTATAGCTTAAAAATAACAAGAGAGAGAAGTTTGTACCAATGAACACCCTTTTAACCCACATTTTCTGAGCCTTTATATCTTCCACTCAGTACTTTGGGAGATAAAGGTGATTGTTTCATTGTAGTTTCTAAATGCACTCTGGGACAATTTCTCCTATCTTTCCATTATTTTCTCCTTTTGTTTTTCAGCATTGCTGTTTACAATCCACTCTAAATGTTTTTGTGGCTATTTATCTTTAATGAGGTGAATTTCTTCTTTATCACCAAATGGAGGTTTGGGCCACAGAAATCATAAAGTCAATGTTCCCTGCTAGCACTGATGAGGCAGTTTGGGTGTGAGTTGTTTTAAGATTGATTCTTCATGGCCAGCAGAGATGAATACCACAGAGGTAAGTTCACCATCACACTGACGACTTATTGCAAAGACAACTTTTTATTTACATGTTCTCTTCACCTCTCCATCCCTGTCTCTTCTGACCTCAGGTGAAATTACATCCTGGAAAAGTCTTGAGTTAATCTTCTCATTAACTTCCTATTTAATAAAAAAGAGATGACTGCTGTAGAAGCTCAGATTCTGCTGAGACTTCAGAGAACAGATACATCTTGTTAGAAGACAATAAACATCCTCTCTAGTGTGTTCTGACACACACTGTTCCAGGACTATGGTTGAGGGTAGCTAACACTTTAGTGTCTACAAATATGAATTAGCATGTTTGAGATTCTTCTCTTTGTTGCCCAGTATTTTTGTTGATCTGATATAATGTGAGAAATCTAGAAGCTCACACCAACAAAAACATTGGAAGTTAGGTTTTTGACCAAACATTCCTTTAATAATGCTGAACTAATCTTTCAAAATTCTGAATGAAGACATTAACTTCTTGTTTATAATTCTCCAAAGACTCCCCTCAGATCCCAAGTCAAACTTCAGATTTCTCTAACGCTAAGAGCATTTTCTGACAAATTGCTCAACCATCTACTTACATTCAATCATATTATTAAATGCCTAGTATGTGTCCAAACAAACATAAAAAAAAATATTAAATAATGAACACATGCCATGACAAAGTTGATTTGGCAGAGAAGACAGACTTATACATTGGCTTGTACTCTCTTTCTTGTACCTTTTTCCTCCCCTGTTATATCATGTCTAGGCTACCTGATGAGTGGATATAAAAGACAGAGAACAGAAAGGTAAGTCCATCCTAGAGTAGCCAACTGCTGATTCTCTGCCAAACATATGAGACACTACAGCTAAGATCAGTCAAGCCACAACATGACCCCCATCTACAGCAGATACTTAAGTTATGTTAATGTCAACATAACTATCCAATCCACTCTTACATTCAGGAGTAATCATAAACAGAACGTAAGCCCTGAGTGTGGAGGAGTTTGTCATGGAACATAAACTATGATGACAGTGAATTGTCTCCTATTGACTTTAATAAAATATTATATAAATTATTAAGAGGAAAGGTAATAAAAAGGCAAATCAGGGCTAGAGAGATGACTCTTGAGTAAGAGTATATGCCAACAACAATAAAAATCTGCCAGGCAAGTATTGGCCACTATGCAGTAGTGACACTATTGGTATATTGTAACCAACTGCTCTCTGATTGAGTTCGAATACTGTTACATGGGAGGGAATTCATTCCTGATACCATAAACCTTGTCAAACACACATGAAGTAAGAGTTAACAGGCTCTCAGCTAGGCAGTGGTGGCACACCTTTAATCCCAGCACTTCAAAGCCCAGCACTTCAAAGACCTCTGTGAGTTTGAGGTGAGGCCAGCCTGGTCTACAGAGCAAGACCCAGGACAGGCACCAAAACTACACAGAGAAACCCTGTCTCAAAAAAAAAAAAAAGCAAAAAACAAACAAACAAACAAAAAAGATTTAACAGGCTCTAAGGAGGAACAGAATACTCTTATTTAGATATATATTTTTATGGAGTCAAAGTGCCTTCTAAACATTTGTGTTTATAATCATACACAAATAAGAGAAGCCTATCTTTTCAGTGAATGGTAATGAAAGCAGAGACTTATGGATGTACAAGTTACTGAGAATACATGACAGATGAAAATTTAGCCCAAGCCAATAAATTTATGTCACCTGCTCTAAGGCTTGGATACACCAAGGAAGCACAGACAGAATTTATGGAAGAGTCAGAAAGTAGGGAAAAGGCCATCTTCTGTACCTGGCACAAACAATGCAAACAAATGTCTCTGTGGACACCTTCATTGCGTCTGTGCAAGAATGTCCTGTCAACAGTGAAACAAGCATGGAGGAGGGACCCGGGAGTCGCTAACTCTCAGGGCTGAACTACTTGTTTCTGATAGATTCAGAACAAGTAGGAGTCATTGTCTTTATTTATGTACACATTGGTGACCCTACTGGACCCCAGTAAATATTTCCATTTCAATCATTACACAGATGGTCCTGGTTAAACTAAATAGGTCCCCAAATAAAAGCAAAACTCATGAATCTGGGAAAGGAACTGAAGTTGAATTGGAGTGGAACTGATGGGGTGAGAGGGGAATAGAGAGCTGATGTGAGGGTAATCAGAATACATTATTTGTAGATAAATGAAAACTTCTAGTACTTGTGAATATGCAGATACCATCATTCATGAAGATGCCAGTTTTTTTCATTTCTTTTAACTTTTGTAAGATTTATTTTATTTCTAATTATGTATATGTCTATCTGTGTGAGGGCATGTACACATGAATGTGGGTGCCCACAGAGGCCAGAGATTTTAGATCCCCTGGAGCCAGAGTTGTAGTTGGTGGTGAGCCACCTAACATGGGTGCATAGAACTGAAGTTCGATCCTCTCGAAGACTAGTATGTGCTCTTAATTGTGAGGCATATATCCAATCACCCATTTCTATATTTCTTCATAAAAGAATGTGCTGCTTGCCTGTTTCACAGGCTGTGTCCATCCTCACGCTTTCCCACTCAGAACTCCAATCAATGTCAGAAGGAGTGCCATGTGCTCATTCAGGAATGGGCTTATTCCTTGATTAGAAACACTAAATTTATTCTTTTTATTCCCTCTCCCTCCAAAGAAAACACCACAATTAAATTCTGTAGTCATCTTTAAAATAATCCAATTCTGTCAATTTCTTCCTTGTTATAGCCACCACCATAAATAAAGAAGTTTAGAACAATAAAGCATCTAGAGGTATGGCTGCCATTAGGAGGCCTACCTGCAGAGCAGTTACTTTTCAACTCTCCAGTGAAGATCACAGAAATGAAGGATTTCTTTTGTACCTGATTTTTCTCCAGGTCTGTCTGAATAAAAGACACTAATTTTACCTCTATTTAAGCCTACTTTACCCTTATTCTTCAAGGCTGCCTATTTGGGGGAAAATGACTATGAAATATTCAGTTGTATTTTTCAGGAAGAGTGCATAATTACCATTTTGAGGTGTACTGGGAATTCTAACTGCAGTTCTTAAGTAGCCAGGAACTTCCAATATGGTACATCAATAACCATAGTAACTCTTCACAGCATTGTAGACTGATACACCTCAGTGCTAAGCTCTGGGCTAGGTACCTCACATACAAGGAATTCTTCCATACCTATAATAACAATCTAAGTCCAGCTATTATCCACAGCTTACACAGATAGATGTGTGAGAATTCATTTTAAGATTCAACAAAGTACCTAAAATATATGACCTCTATAAGTGCTAGCCATTTTTTTTATAATTGAATAGCTATTTTTCAGATATTTTAAAGTTCTAATGATACAACATAGTTCAGTGAGAAGAACCGAGATAATGTGCTCTTAATGACTGTGGCAAACTAACAGGTTAAGAAGAGGGTTCAGAGTATCTAAAATAGAACTTCACTCCCTGCCTCCTCCATGAATAAAGTGGCAATGTCACTCTCCCTTCATCTTCCACCTAATCCCCATTGTCTACTGGACTACACCTGTGGGGTTTTTCTCCCTCTCACTGGTGGCTTGGTGGGGGGAGGCGGGAGGGAGAAGGAGTCACAATGAGTGATGCAAACTCCAGAGACTAGCATGCAGGTGCAGATCTGGTTTAATGTGTATGTTCACTGGCATATATGCATACATTACCCAATCAGCTAAAGACATATCAAATGACATGCAACATGTGTTACGTGAGGGTGTGGATGTGGTGGGAAGTGGCGGCAGTATGTCCAGGCAGTGTCTCCAGACAAAGCACAGGAAGCAGGCAATGCACCAAGTTAGAGGGTCTCCAGTTAGCTGGGACTCCATTATGAGTCATCTAGTGTTCTAGAGACTGATGTCTGCTCAAACAGCCACAGGAGGTGTTGGCGCTCTCAGGTTCCCTGTCTTTTAGTGACACCATCAGCACAGAGACTGACCCCTCACATATCTCCACACTGATAAGGAAAACGCTTTGTCTGTTGTTGAGCCTATGACCCAGACCTGTAACAAAGTTCCACCAGGGGTGGAAACAGACTCAGCTGCAGAGTCACTCTCTGGCCTCTGACAGGTTTGGGGGCAGTTTCCTCTCAGCTTTTCAGAACCTGAATTTGCCAGGCTGTGAGTCCCATATAGCTTCCTGCCCACCCACACTCAGTGCTCCTGCCCACCCCCAGTCACTGCCCTCCCAGTGTGATTGACTTCTCTCAGAAACAGCTTACACAGGGTTCCTCACTTGAGTCTACTTCTGAGATGTACAGGCTAATTGTGTGACGAGGTGGAAGTTTCACTGCTAAAATACTGAGATTTGTTGAAACAAAATATGTATTTGGTTTATGCTCTGTAACTATTTTAATTTCACTAACTTGTAGTTTGCTAATGATGTTCAAAGGGGAATCAATAACCAGGGAAGAAACAGCAAATAATTGGCTGCAGTGGTTTATACAAGAAAAAGAAGTCTTTCAATTCAAACTATGATCCTCTTCTGACTATAAACCTGCTTGCCTTGGCTCACCAAGATGGTGCCATTGTCTACAGATTAGGGCAGCTGCTTAGTACGCCTCTGTAGCAATGTGGAGAGATCTTCACAACGTTGATGGTTCCTTCTGTAATGAAGCTGATTGTGTCTGCTTTCTGAGTTGACAGAACTTAGGGAGAGTGGCCACATTTCAGTCTTTGGGGTTCCACAATAGTACCTTCAGTTGAAATCCTTGCCCTGGCATTTTCTACTCACGGAGTTACATTTAAAGCAGCTTCTCAACACTTAGGCTTTTCCCTGGTATGTGTTATGCTTTGAAATTGATCCCTGAAAGCATAGAATTTGCACATAAAGATAGGTCCAAGACAAACAGCACTCTAAGGAAAAGTGGGGCGTGAAATAGGAACCAAATCATTAAAAGACTTTGAATGTCACAATAAACGTTTTTAACACTATTCTGCAGAGGATGAAGAACTCTGAAAATAGGCCTTTGGGCTTGACCATACAACAAGACAAATAGAGAAGCAATTGTTGGGGGAAATGGTACTGTTACATTAGTATTCAAACAGGCAAGATCCTAGAAACAGAGTGATGCCTAGGTAAGACAGTCTTTTACTTTCCTAATTACCACTTTGTGTTAAAATAGAAGCCGACTAGAGTGGCAGGCCCAACAGTGGCTGTCATTATAAAAATAGTCATCTGTACAGATCCTAGATAATTGATTAAAGGAGAACATAGTCTCCACTAATTAATGTGTTTTCTTCAGTGAACCGTTTTCACTACTTTATAGCATTTTGCAACTATTTTCAGTTCCAAAAATTTATGAAGAAACTATCTTAGAAGCAAACACCCTTGGTGATTTTAAACATGCACTGTGTCATCTGTCTAAACCCTCTCTGGTAAATTAACCTCAGCCCTAGTGGTTATAATGAAAGCAGATACGTCTGTGTTGCCAGAAGACTTAAACCAATGAAGGTGAGATCTCACAGCACTGTGAGGTCCTAACAAATCTACAGAAGACACCCAGTGAAGCGGGGAGTACAGTGTTACAAATACTTTACACATAAGCATTGTTTGCTACACAGTAAGTATATCAGTGTCCTACGTCACCTAAGAGAGCTTTGTGTAATTTCTAATTTCCAGCTCTGATAATGACCAGATGGCTCCAGTCAGGATTCCTCAGCAGGCATGATTAGCAGACTTCAAAGGCAGCTTCCACAAGCCAGTTCATCCTGAGCATCAAGCAAAAATATTTTAAATGCATTACTTCAGTTCTACTAAAAAGGTAATGTTAATAACAATAAGATCTTTGGATACAAAATTGTGGTGATAATTTGTATATGCTCTAACAAATAAAGCTTGTCTGAAGATCAGAGGGTAGAGCCAGCCGCAGAGTTAGCCATAGAGGCCAGGCAGTGGTGACACACACCTTTAATCCCAGCACTCAGGAGGCAGAAGCAGAAGGATCTCTGTGAGTTCAAGGCCACTCTGAACTAACTACACGAGATTAATCCAGTCTAAAATAGAAACAGCCAGGCAGTGATGGCTCACACCTTTAATCCCAGTACTTGGAAGTCACACACCTTTAATCCCAGTACTTGGAAGTCACACACCTTTCATCCCAGCACTAGGAAGGCTGAGACAGGTAGTAGTATGACTGGATAGAGAAAGGAATATAAGGCAGGTGGAGACAGGGTTCAGGGGCATCCAGTCTGAGGATTCATGGAGACAGGATCTTCCCCTTTCGGCTGAGAAGCTGGTGAGGTGAGAAGTGGCTGGGGCTTGTTTCCTCTGATCATTCAGAATTTATCCTGATATCTGGATCCAGGATTTTATTGTAAGACCAATTAGGATTCGTGCTACATAAAATACCTATGACATGCCCAGCACAGCCAAACTTGCCTTCTGAAGGTTTTAAAGTTGGAGAGGGGGGCTTTTTGTTTTGTTTTTTCTTAACTTTTAAAATCCCGTTTTATGAACACACTCTGAAAATGGCTTACCATGGGAAAACTGGGCTCACCTGCTTCAGAGAGACAAACTAAACAGGCAGCTGCAGAAGAGTACTAGCTTCACCTGGCTCACCAGAAATTCCCAAAGCTGTTTTCAAAAACTAGTTTATATTCAAATTTTAAATAAATTTATATTTATATGAATTATTTATGTATATTATAAGCACACAGGTGATAGTATGTTCATTCTCTGCAATAAAAAGTACAAATATAATCTCTCTCTCTCTCTCTCTCTCTCTCTCTCTCTCTCTCTCTCTCTCAGAAAACTGTGTGAAGGAGGGAAATACTGTTAACTGAATCACTCTTTGCTCACGTATGACTGGGGCAGAGGAGTATGTGATGGAAGGGAAATCTGGATGAAATTCTTTATAACCTCACTGCATTCAAATTTAGACTCTCAGAGCTCTAAGTTTTTAGGTAATATTTAAGGATATTGTACAGGCTTAAACCAAAATCTCATTGGCACAGTTTGAAACAGGTTAAACAAGGCAGTGGAGCCTGTGGAAAAGGCAGTAATGAATATTTGGGCACTACCAATAAGAACAAAAGTAATGGGTTATAGCCCAGAAAGGAGACCTAGTAACTATAGAATGTGATGAAGAGATTTTGAGACATGCAAACTGAAGCCCAGAGCTTCTCTGAAATCAGACAAAAGGACTGACTGGCACTGACTGAACCAACTGTCTTGTAATCACCCTGCCCTTGTCTGGTTCCTTTTTGTCTGAGAGGACTTCTAGCATGGTTGATTTCTCTATTTCTTCGGCCGACTGAAATGGGGTTCTACTAGGAAAAATGAATGAAGAGTCTTGGCTTGCAGAATATTTGGGAGCTAGAGAAAGCACTCACAATGTCTTACAAGGAAATTCTTGTTGGAATCTTGTCCTCTGAGACAGGATCTGTCATTAACAAGTGAAGGCACGCCCCCTGGTGACAGAAGATGAACTCAAGCCTGATGACAGCACTTCACGTACATTCCCATCTCATCTGAGGCAGTCCTGATGACTCCGCCTGTCCCACACTGGTTGTCTCAGGTTCTATACTGCTCACCCTTTTCTTTAATTCTTCTACTCCATGTTCCTGGGGGGCCAAGATTCCAAAGGCCAGGCTGTAGAAATAACAGCAGAATCCGAGCATACAGATACCTCCTGTAATATCTCATGGCTCTCTAACTTTCTGTCATGTGGCATTGCGGTCTAAGACCACACATCCCAATCCTGAGAAAGCACACACTCAGATTCAAAAGTATGAACGTCTGTTGCCTTCACTTAAGTACAGTTTAGGCCTAAAAGGTTGACCCAGCTCCAGCACTTCCCCCTGGGCATTATCAGGCTGTGCCATCTGCATGTTGCCTTCAATGCCTCCCTCAGTCCAACCCGACCTGCTTCTATTCTTCACAGAAGAACCTCACCAGAATCAAGCCTTAGTATTCCATCATTCTTATTTTTCTTTTTTTTAATTTTATTTTATTTTTTATAATTTGATTTAATATTACATATCAGCCACGGATTCCCCTGTCCTCCCTCCTCCCCCCTCCCTCTCCCCCCCGCCCCCCCCCCCCCCATTCCCATCTCCTCCAGGGCAAGGGCTCCCCTGGGGACTCAGCTCAACCTGGTAGATTCAGTCCAGGCAGGTCCAGTCCCCTCCTCCCAGGCTGAGCAGAGTGTCCCTGCATAGGCCCCAGGTTCCAAACAGCCAGCACATGCACTGAGGACAGGTCCCGGTCCCACTGACTGGGTGCCTCTCAAACAGTTCAAGCTAATCAACTGTCTCACTTATCCAGAGGGCCTGATCCAGTTGGGGGCTCCTCAGCTATTGGTTCATAGTTCATGTGTTTCCACTAGTTTGGCTATTTGTCCCTGTGCTTTATCCAACCTTGGTCTCAACAATTCTCGCTCATACAATCCCTCCTCTTTCTCACCAATTGGACTCCTGGAGCTCCACCTGGGGCCTGGCCATGGATCTCTGCATCCGCTTCCATCAGTCACTGGATGAGAGTTCTAGCACAACAGTTAGGGTGTTCGGGCATCCGATTACCAGAGTAGGTCAGTTCAGGCTTTCTCTCACCCATTGCCAGCAGTCTATTGTGGAGGTATCTTTATGGATTTCTGGGGACCTCTCTAGCACTTTGCTTCTCCCTATTCCCATGGGGTCTTCATTTATCATGGTCTCTTTTTCCTTGTTTCTCCCTCTCTGTTCTTGATCCAGCTGGGGTCTCCCGCTCCCCTAAGCTCTCTTTCCAGCCCTTCGTTCTCCTGATCACTTGTTGGAAGTGCCTACCGTGTGCTCACCACGCTTTTAAGTGGTGGTCATGCAGCAATGAACACAACTGGAAGGACTCTGCAAGCACGGAGCTAGTGTGTCAGTAGACAAAAGCATAAACACGTAAGTACATGGTGTAGTGCTGTGTGGGGAACTTAGCTAAAGAGAAATCGAGTGAATTGGAGAAACACTGTTGCTAGGGAAAGTGTGTTATTGGCATGGGGAAGACTGGGTGGGGGAGGTCTCTGTAAAGTAGGGAAATGGAAATGACACCCCCAACAAAGCAGGAGAACAAAGCACACCATGTTAGAGAGAAACGGAAACTGAGGCAAAAGTAAAGGTAAGTGGAAAGTTCCCAGGCCAAGAAAAGTCTTTGAAGAATGGTAAAGAAACAGTGGTTAGAGTTGGCGGATGGGAGACTTGCTGTCAGAGCGAGGGGGCGTTTTCCAAGGTAAAGGGACAGAGGGGAGGGAGCACACATTTTACTTTGAATGTGGTAAGAAGCCACTTCAGCATCTGGAACAAGCAGGGGACGGGCAACAGAGACATGGCCAACTGATGCTTTGAAAGATATCTGGCTGTCGTTTAGAAAAAAGATGGAGACAAGAGCAGAAGCAGAGAGACCTCTTCAGAGAATAGTGTGTGTTGCCCAGGAAACACAGCCTCAGCCTCATTTGGTCTTCACACCATCTCAGAAAAGAAGCTAAGATACCAGGAAGACATGCAGTGTGCCCACTTTATGGACTGTAATTATGGCGTCTGATGGCCTCTCTCTTCCTCCCCCCTTTTCTCTGTCTTCACTGTTGGAACAAGTAGCCTGTTCAAATGGTGCAAAAACTGCCAGCAGGGCAGGAAAGGAAAATTTAGTGCTCAGCACTTGGAAGATCTCCCAGAGGAAACAAAAATAGCTGAGGTCATGTCCCCAACACAGTCTCAAAGAGACAGATGAGAAAGCAACACAAAAGAACAGAAAAACAGCTCTAGACAAAAGAAATGAGTCTCCTTTCAGAGCAGAGGCAAACGTGGGCCAAAGAAGAGTCTCAGGGAAAGTTTTAAGTATTTTATTAGTAGTGTATTTCCTAATACGGAGGAAAAAATTATGAAATGTATTACTTTCTGCCATTCTTCACCACAGCTGTTTTCTTTACCTCAAACTGTGGTTGGCCCCAACAATTATACTACATACCATTGCTCAAGAAAATACTACCAGAAGGGTAGTGCAAATACACCCAATTTACAGTTTATCTATTAAAAAATCAATATTCTGAATATTATCTTACTTGTGAAATCATGTTGAATATATATTCCTTGTTTTAAAAAATCACAATTAGAACAAGATAGAGAGGTAGATAGTCATTCATCGACAGGAATATCAAATCAGAATTCTCTCAGCAAAGGAAGTCTCTGCAGGGTTCCACAATAGGCACAGAACTCAAATAACACACACCTATGCAGATACTTTTTCATTTGCAAACATTTAATCCATAGATGGTAATTGGGCATTTCAAGTTTATATATATATATATATATAAATAAATAAAATTTTAGCTGCAAGCTCCACTTACTTTACTCTGAGGTACTTACTAGCTTGGAGACAGAGGTAATTGTTGCCACTGTAAGAATTAAAAATTAGGAATTATTAAAGGGCTAAGTATTGCTACTTACACCCCAACTGCAGGATCATGTCACGGGATGAGATTTCCTGGTTTTAAATTGTGATCATGTACTTCAGAGACCTTCAAAGATCAAGTACATCATAAATGGACTTGATTTTTATAGCTAAAATTATACAAACCATGAGTGGTTTTCTCTGTGCCATTTGATCATCTTTATAAAATAGTTAAAATGTTGCAACCCCTCATATGGGAAGTCCCAGACTCACTTTAACCATACATAAGCCCAGTTCTCACAGTATCCCATTTTTCTGTCCTTGTAAGGGGCATCTTGATGAGAAACCAGAAGAGACCTAAAGAGCCTTCAAGGTTGCAGTTCGGCATAGCACAGATTCATCACCGAGTTGGGCAAATTAAGAAGCACTGAGTCCACTCAGAACTCTCCACAGGTACTGAGTTCCACCTAGAGAAGAGGTAGAGATCCTCAAAACACTACCCAGGAGTATTTCTCACTGAGGAACTTTAAAAGATCTGAATAACTGTGTGAGATCTGAACACCAAGGGCTGGGCCAAGCTCTGCAAATCAACTTATGAAACATGAACCAAAGGCCCTTCTTCCTAAGTGCTGGTGAAAAACAGCAATAGTCACCCTACTGTCTGAAGACAAATACACTTCAACCAGCTGAGACTGACAATGATATGTGCTGTGTTAACTCTCTGTGAGAATCACATTATCTGCACAAGACATTCAGCAGTCTTCAAAACAATTATCATAGAAAGTTCTTGTATGTATTACCTTTCCTATCATGGTTACCAAATATTTAGCAAAGCAAATGACTGGTTTATTTTTGTCACTGTCTGAAGGGATACAGTCAGCAATGGCAGGAAGGCATGGCAGCAGGGTCTCCATGTGGTTAGGAGTGAGTGACTTACATCTCAGTGAGAGGCCAGACAGCGGGCCAGGCTGTTGTCTCAAGTCCTGTCCCTCACTGGTCCATCTCCAGCCAGACCCCACCTCCTAAAGGTTCTACAGTCTCCCAGTACAGCACCACCAGCTAGATGAAGTGCTCAAACATGTGTGCCTGTGGGAGACATTTCACACTCACACTGCAACATTATCACTTTTAGGACATCGATTTGTTGAGAGCCATTTAGTAATGCATACATGAAGATGAACACAAACGTGTGAATATGAGGAATAATTTCTTCCTGACACCTGAAGTTTACCACATGTTCTCTATTGTCTTTCCAGCAACTGGAAGAACAGTGAGTGAATGAATGAATGGATGAATGAATGAATGAATGAATGAGTAAATGTGCACACACTACTGCTCGCTACACATTTGCTATCCCATGGATGACACAGAATCTTGCAGTGATGATTTTTTTTTCTCCATTTCTTCCCAGCTTATACTAGAACACCCTGTCATCAAATACACTAATAGATTTTTACAACACTTGAGACTTTAACTGAGCTGTTTTCTCCCTAGAGCCAATGAGTGTGCTCCTGGCAAATTCACTTGTCAGCTCCTGATGAGCACACAGATGACCAGGAAGATGAGTGATGATTACAGGCAAGCTAGCCACCTCAAATATCTAATGTTACTAGATGCACTATGATTTGCTACCCATCAAAGATAGGGTAGCAAGCCAGTGCATTCAATCTGTAAGGGGAGTCAATCCATTGAGTGTAGATATCTGAGCGCTAAGCAACTTACCCATAATCCTGCTCTATAATCAATTACATATTTGCTTAAGGTCTGAGTCACTGGGAAGAGGCCTTTCTGATAATGTGATTTGATTATAATAATTCTTTCTATCCAGCTAACAGTTTGGGGGAGCGGATCCATGTTATTTTTAAGGGTAAAAACGCCAAAAATTTCTTACACTTCTCTTTAATTTCAAGCTCTTATGCTTAGCATACATTTGAATGAAACTGAACAAAGCTATGATTCAAAGGCATAGCATTCTAAATTCTCCCCTTTCAATAACCTCTCTCCCTTTGAGAACAATTCAAAGAAGGCAAAAGACCTACTCACTGTCGCAGAGGGTTTTCAGGTGAGCTCCTAAAGACAACTCTGCTTAAAACTTAATCTTTCACATCTCACTAATTGTTTTTATTAAAAATTGTTTGATATATAAGAATATTTCTTACTGCAAACATCCCACTGAGATGAAACACACAAACTACAAAAATGGAAGACAAACAAAGTGGGGGGTAAAGTTGAAGCTTCTTCTGAGAAATGGGGAAATGATGTTTTTCAGACCTAGCAGAATAATGGAGTTGAAACCACTTAAGAGAAGAGGCCTCCTGAGATGGCAATTGATACTGTTTCTCTCTTATTATTTTTAAAGTGATGTGAACATCAGACAACCTCACAGGACTCTGACAGAGTAGAAACAAGTTTCTAGGCCAAAAAGACCCCAAACCAACCAAAAGTTAATCAATCTCAACCAAGGGTTTCAGAATACTGTCCCAGTACAGTCATGTGACAGCTAATTTTGATGGTCAGTTTGATTAAATGAAGAAATGTTCAGGAAGTGAATGAAGCACAGTTCTGAGCGTGTCTGTGATGGCATCTCCAGATATCGCTGGATCATGAAGGCTCTGACCTATTCAATGGATCAATCTCTTGATGGATTCACAGCATGAAGGTATTGTTTGTAGTGAAAGGCAGGGAAGGGAGCTGAGTTGGAGGAAGTTTGCCAAAGGAGTATGTTCTCTAGGTTCCATAACACCCGAGGCTTTTCCTGGATACTGCCTTTATTTCCCATCCAACTGAGAAAGAAGTTCTATCTCCACGCTCCCAGAACTACATGGCCAAGTGACTGTGGACTGGACTCTCTGAAGCTGTGAGCTAAAATAAATCTTTTCCCCCTTGAGTGTTTCTCACAGGTACTTAG
This sequence comes from Peromyscus melanophrys, assembly GCA_902168415.1. Taxonomy (NCBI): domain Eukaryota; kingdom Metazoa; phylum Chordata; class Mammalia; order Rodentia; family Cricetidae; genus Peromyscus; species Peromyscus melanophrys. Next base: position 2,639 of record CABHPR010150696.1, on the reverse strand, counting down.
TCACAGCAAGAAGAAAATTTGCTAATGCAAGCCAGTAGAGTAGAAAAGAAATTAAGTTGACAAAAACAGTTTTAATTGCTTAATAGTTATTTTTATACCAGACTAATTTTTAATTATACCATATGTACTTGTTGGAGGATATTGCTGGCTGATAGAGGTCACAGTCTCCCCATGGTCTGGCAGCTTATCTCAGTAGCTCTACAACACAGGGCTCCCTCCCTCCAACAGAACTTCCTGCCTCTACCTGCCCTGACCTGGAAAATGTCCGTGGGTCTGGAGGACTGGCCTTATCCAAAAGCTGTCTCTAAACCAGATGCCAGTCTCTAACCCAGATGCCTGACTTATCTTTATCTTGAACCCTGGCATAGATCCCAAGGAAGGCTTCCTTGCTGCACACAAGATAACTAAGACTTGTGCTATGAGCCTTATGACAGGAACATGCCACTTAATGCAAATTAGAGTTTGTCCCCGGGATCTCCAATCCTATATATTCCTTATACTCCGGAACAAAGTTGATCTGATTCATCAAAGTCTGTCTCCTGGAGAGCTGTCTCCGTTCGTTCTCATGAGCCATGTATAAAGCTTTGTGTCACCACTACTGCCTCTTGCCCTCTCGACCTGGTGGCCAACAGGCAGAGAGAGAAAGAGGAACCCCCGCATGTAGTATGGTAAGATGGTGTACCTCTCAGCTCTCAGGTTTCCCACTGGGAGCAAAACTGGCCAACAATCCTGACTGCTGCTTTCTGGTACATGGTGTTTGATGGGCCCATGCTTCCTGCAGGCTCCCCAAGCCCATTCCTGCAAAATGCATCAAGAATTCCTCTACAAAGGATTCTGACTGGGGGACCAGCCTTGCATAAACTGTCTTAAAACCCCACCATAGCCAAGGTCTCCCTGACACATTTCCCCTGAACTCCTTTCCTTCATGCTCAGCCCTTCTCTCTCTTCAGAGGGGAAGATCTGCATCACAGTCTAAAGTTCTCTCTCCTTCACTAAATTTCCCTCAGTATTTCTCTCTGCATCTATCTAACCCTTTATTGAAACTCAGAGATTTCCAACTGATAGGAAATGGCTTTTGTCCTACAGTATTGACTTAAAAAAAAAAAAAGACCCTATATACCCTTCATTTTTTGCCTCTTGGTGGGGGAGGGGAGAGCTGTGGTGTGACAGTGTATGGTGTAGAGTGTTGGCTAGTCACCAACTCTTTCCTGGTCATTTGGACACATAAGCACCAGACCCCATTTCCCAACCTCTCTTGCAGTTAAGTGTGATTCTAATCATGTGACTGGGCTCTACCATTTCTGTATCTGTCACTTAAAAACCTCTCTACATGGATCTCCACGTGTTTCTATTTTCCTATTTCCTGATGAGCATGGCAAGTTTGGAAATTCTGAACTACATCTGAGGATGACAGGCTCACAAGTCCACAGGCTAAAACTGTAAATCAACAGTTGATCTAAAACAGCAGAACTATTACATAAATACAAAATAAACAGCTGGATAATGTCTATGATCCCAAGCCTGGGAAGGCTGAGGCAGTAAGATTGCCACAACTTTAAGGCCAGTATAGAATACACAGCAAGACTCTGTCTCAAAATCAATTAAAAAAAGAAAAAGAAAAAGAAACTTATTGCATGAGGCCACTGATTTGGTTCTGAGCTTGTCATAAGAAAAATTAGTTGAAGCAACACTTAATTTTGCACTACAAGTATACTTGGATTTTATAAAGATGGCCTTGCCTGGCAATGACCATATACTGCATGTGGCACATGGTACCAACAGCCACCACTGCAGTTACTCTTGTGTTATGAACAAGCCACTCCTCCCCTGACAAAGCAGCGTGTCTCCACTTCTCCTTATCCACTAACCCTATGACTTGTTTTGACCCTGATGCTAGGTGGAAAATGACAAGTATACACTGTGGACTCCCACAACAGTGGTGAACAGTCACTTCCTCTTGTTCTAAGCCCTCAAGTTGGGACTGTTGGAGTAGTTGGTGTGGGGAAGGCTCGCACAATAAAACCAAACAGTGCACACCTGTAATGTCAGTACTTGGCAGAAGGGAGCGAGAGGATCAGGAGTTCAGGAGTTCAAGGCCACCGGGGCTATATGAGACTCTGCCTCAAAACAACCACAGAAGAGAACAAAGTAAAGCATCCAGGGTTTAAATAAAGAAGTAAATAGTTGAAGAGATGGAGAATTGATAGTTTACTGTATTTTCAGCCTCAAAAATTTTCAATGTAATACTCTTTTGTGTGTTTTATGTGCCCCTATAATGTAAATAATATAAATACCAAATAAATATCTTTGCCTGGTGCAAGTATGCCATGATTCCTATACCCACAAAAGTAAGATAATTTCTCACATTCTTCTTAATCTTTAAATAAAAACACAAATAATATACCTCCAATTTTAAAAGGTCAAATGATATAGAAGTGGAATGAAAAGCAAAAATTTCTGGTTTTTGCTTCTTTCTTTGTTCCAATTCCCATTATCTACCTAGAGGCAACTGCAGAGGACTTTTTTTTTTTTTTTTTTTTTTTTTTTTGTTTTTTTTTTTCGTGACTTGGTTTTTTTTTTTTTTTTTGTTCCTTTCGGTGGTTTTGTTGCCCAGCCTGGCCTTGAACTCACAAAGATCC
>CABHPR010150695.1:6495-46224 GCA_902168415.1 Peromyscus melanophrys | reverse complement strand
AACAACAACAACAACAACAACAACAAAAACCTCCGTGTGTTAGTATGATGCCTGCTAAGTATTCTACACTGCTCTTTGCTGAGACCCAGGAGGTATCAAGTCAACACAGGTGCCATTTGGAATAGCTAATTTCTATCTATATTGTGTCAGTGAATGTTTGTTGGCTCACTGGGAGGAAGGAACTCAATTGTGAGAACTGCACAGAATTATCCAACGTTTTATAGACCTTTCCATAATGGAATCCAGAAAGCAATTATCCGTTAGCACATCTACACTAGCACTGGGAAAATATAAACAGTTAAGATTAATGAAATTGTAAGCATTGATTAATCATGCCTTTTGGACTCATATTTGGTCTTAAGAACCAGAAATAAAGCTACCATCACCCAGTTTAATAAGGGGCTCCTCTCATGCCGGCTTGTTTACTATTATTATTATTAATTTTTGCACCTGCACTTGTTTTTACAAGTTATCTTCAGCTTCAATTGCCTGATCCCTTAGAGACAATTGCGCGCAGAAGTTCTCAGCTGAATGTACAATTAGCTTATTATCTGAAAGCTTCACTGTACCGATCATATGTTAATATGTAGAGTTCTGGATGTTTGTCTCCTAACACTCATCAAGCAGTAAAGGTTAGCAGAGAGTTCAGGAAGTGGATAACACCATCCCTTTCTCCCCAATTAACTTCAGTTTAAAGATATGCAAAGGGATATACAGTATTAATTTTAAAGATATTCTGAGTGAAACAGGGTTTTATGAAGTCCAGCACAGGTCAAGTTCACCACGACCTGCCTTCAGCCAACTTGGATAATCCAGGAGGTTGAACAGTTCAGCTCTTGTTCACCCCAGGATACTAGCATTAATTTTAAAACAGAAATGTTTTGTTCTAAACGTGACCTTTGAGATTATTACAAACACTCCAATTAAACATAGCCTGTTTCAATCTTTGTATATTATACTCCTTGTTTTATGTGTAAATAAATATTGAAACCCAGAGTGAGTTATTTGCCTAAAAACTTAGAAGTAGAACCTATGATTCTAATTCTCAACTATTATTTCTTCTCGGACATGTTTTCACCCCCAGAATCCTTAGTTAAATGATAGAAGGATGTTTTAAAAGAACTTCCAGGTTATGGTTATTAGAGAAAACCCTTTGGGTTTCTGTTCTCTTCTTCTCGGCATTTACACAAATTCAATATCAGATTTTGATGTTCTATTGGGAAATAACATGAATGACATTCCCTTCTTCTATGAACCACCTGTAGTTTCTTTGAAACTATTCTTGAGCCAATATTAAGCCTTACTACTATGACCTTTATGAGCATATGAATACTAAAAATAGTTATGTCATTAATTTCATATAATTATACATCATATGAATATCATTCTCATGTCTTGCCAAAGTAATCATATAAGATGAAAGGTAACTGTGGCAGTGATTTAAATACAAGTTCCTAATGAAACTTCATTGTGTGTGTGTGTGTGTGTGTGTGTGTGTGTGTGTGTGTGTGTGATAACAGTGTATTACACAATTTAGTACAATTTCTTTACCTCAAAATATCATTTAAAAGCTTTGGAGTTGATATGTTATCATCCTCCTAAGTATAAAACTTTGTAATCAGAGGATTTGTTTCATAGTGCCTGTTTTTGAATGTCTGAACATCTCAAAATAAATTTTATACACCCGTGAATTGATTAATGGATATTTGCTTAATATTAGTGAGGGAAATCTTGGATAAAATAAGTTCCAGAGTTGAAGTTTCTAATGGATGTCACATAGTAGCAAAAAGAAAAAAAATGATCATCAAGACCAATGTAAATGTTAGAAATGCCAAAAGTTTTTTGTACACTTAGAAACTCCCAAATATTCTATTATTAAGAAAATGAGTAGATATGTGAAATGAGGAGGAAGGAACTTTTTTACTTTTGTGCCTTCCATAGAGATAACCACAGTGAAATGAATAAAAACAGGGTCAGGGTTCTAAAATCACCCTGGAAATTAAAGTGGCAAGTGTGTGTGTGTGCGTGTGTGTGTGTGTGTGTGTGTGTGTGTGTGTGTGTGTGTCACTGTCTTCATTGCCATTAAGATCAAGTGAGTGATGACATTCATCTTTGTTTCCTAAATGCTATGTTTCATCAGTGTTAGCTTTCTTCTTCTTCTAGTTAACAAGGTTGTGTGATATTAGGTGACCAGTCCCTTTATTTCCGTAGAAGTCACTAAGCATCGTATAGGACTTAAGCCATTTTCACTTCCCACAACAATACACATAAAGGCAAGGTCTAAGACAGATGATCCTGTCCTGTTTTGTCTCTCTTCACCCTTTGTCTTCAATCTCACTTAAAAGTCACATACCTTCATTGTGGAAAATTAATTTAAGATGTGTCATGTCAGTTTATGCTGTGGAATATTTGTTTAATGATGCAAAACAATTACAAAAAACTACAGCCTTTCTCTGTCATATAGGACACTATATGACAAGACCCATTTACCCTTCTCTAGCTTCATGATAATTCATTTCCAGTAGATTTATTTTCTAAGTCTCTGAAGCACATTCTTACCATTGGATTTCTCTGCTGGTCCATCTTGACTTTTATCTTGAGACATGAAAAATATTTTGGGAAGGCATCTGGGCCCTGGTGACAGTAGGCTGGGTCTGGTCTGTGAGACTGTTACTCTATTGGGATTGTCAAGTAATTATATCTCTTTCAGCATCAACTTTTTAAAGTGACCAATTGCTATCCAGAGTTTGGGGAAGTTTATAGAGGTTGATATGCTTAAAACACTTAGGTAGTAGACTGAACACATTAAGAATTTCATAAATGACATCTGTCCGTTTCTGTTTTTCACATACAATATGGTTCATTTTGCCATTAATAACTATTTAAAACATTTCCTGAATTAAAAAAAATATTGAGTACAAAATAATAGGTTTCTTCATGCGTCTATATCATTGCATTTTGTTTGCTCCTGCTATTCACTGCCCCATAACCCTCTCTTGTCTTCTTCCTTCTCTCTCTCTCTTCTTCTTTTTACTTCGATAACATTATCTTATTAATTCACATGTATGTGATAGAGAGAGAATGCCTCTGCACTAAAAAAATGCAACATTTGTCTTTCTTGGTAAAACTTCTTTCAACAAGGTGATCTCCAGTTTTTTTTCATTTGTTTGAGAATGACATAGTTTTGTTCTTATCTATCTATCTATCTATCTATCTATCTATCTATCTATCTATCTACCTACCTATCAATCATCTATCTATTTATCTGTCATCTATCTATCATCTATCTATATTTTTCTGTCATCTGTCTATCATTTTATTTACCCATCCACCTGCTGACAGGTTAGTAACATATCTTCATTATTATGAATAGTACCAAAATAAACTTGGATACATTTGTGTCTCAATAGTTTCCTGACTTAGATTCCTTCACACATGTATACTTGAGTAGAATAATTGAATCACATGGTTGCTCTTTTTTAGTTTTACATCACCTATTAATACAGAATACAGATTTATTACTGCTACTCAATTTATAGTATTTCTCTTCTTTAAAAAAATAATAAATATTGGTATGTGTGTTTTGTGTGCAAGTGCATGTGGTGTGTGTGCACGTATACATGAGTGCACGCATATGTGTGTGTGTCTGTGTGTGTGTATGTGTGTGCATGTATGTGTGTGTATGTATGTATGTGTGTGTGTATGTGTGTATGTGTCTGTGTGTATGTGTGTTTGTGTGTGTGTGTCTGTGTGTGTTTGTGTGTGTGTATGTATGTGTGTGTGTTTGTGTATGTGTGTATGTGTGTGTGTGTGTCTGTGTGTGTGTGTGTGTGTGTGTGTGTGTGTGTGTTTGTGTGTAGCCATGCGCATGTTGCAGTGCAGATGCTGGAGTCAGAGGAAAATTGTAGGAGTTGTTTCTTTCCCTCTACCAGGTGTGTCCCGGGGATTGAACTCGAGTCCTCCCTGTGCCATCTGGCCAGCCCACGTGTTTCTGCTACCGCTTCAGTATCACCTTGTTTCCATTTCTTCATAGTAGTCTTACCACCATCTAATGTTGTCTATTAATTTATTATCCTACTGTTGTCTCATGGACCTTCATGAAAATTTTATAAAAGAAAGTGTGTGGTCCAAGTACCTGCTTTATTCTGTCCACTGCTGACTCTGGAACCTAGTATATATCTGGTCAGTAAATGTTTGTAGAGAAGATAAACGGCTGACGTACCCTGTGCAGTGCCCAGCATTTCAAAGAGTCTACAGATTGCTGTAGGCTGAGAAGATGTTCTGGGTTGAACTGTTACACTGTAAACAAGCCACTATCCCTAATTTAGCCCCATCACTATAAACCTGGGTGTAAAGAACATATTTAACTTCTTTTTAAAGACCGTAGATTCCCTATGTAATTTCCTCTAGTTTATTTTCAATAGTTCTTTCTGCTATACAAAAAAGAAGACGTGTTGAAAGTCAGATGAAACTTACCAATCCTGCTTCTGTGATTTTTCCAAAAGAACAGAAATCAGTGTCTCGTAAAGCTATCAGCTCTTCATTGTTCACTGAATTCCTATTCAGGATGTCTAAGATGTGGAAATGACCTAAAGGCAAACCTGTGAATGAGCAGAACTGTGTTTTATGAATACAGTGGACTGATACTTAGCCTTAGAAATGAAATCCTGCTCTATATAACCACACTTATGAACCTTGCCTGGTAAAATGAGCCATTACAGAATGATGAATACTTCATAAATCCACCTAAAAACAGCATGTGAATAGTTAAATTCATAGACATGGAAATTAGAGAAATAGTTACCAGTGACTGGGAATGGGATAAGGACAAATGTGATGCCGGTAATTAAGGATAATAGAGTTTTATCTATACACAATGCCTAAGGTCTGGAAACTGACCACACATCTTTGGATCTACAAGTAACAACACTGCATTGTACACTTAATAGTTGTGTGAAATTTCATATTAAATGCTTTTACTACAATAAAACAATTGCAAAAAATATAAAGACAGCTGTTTGCACCAAATATTTTAGTCAAAAGAATCAAAGATAAGTGTGTCGGGGGTAAGGCAGATGACGATGTTTTTGAGTTTTTTTTTTTTTTTTTTGAGACAGGGTTTCTCTGTGTAGCTTTGGAGACCAGGCTGGCCTCGAACTCACAGAGATCCGCCTGGCTCTGCCTCCCGAGTGCTGGGATTAAAGGTGTGTGCCACCACCGCCTGGCAGCAAATGATGATGTTAATACAAAACTCCACAGTCAAAGTACCATAGACGTGAATCTCGCTGGAGAAAGCAAGGCATCAGTGATGGAGGGTCTGGAGCATAAGTGAGGTGCCACAGGTGGTGAGGATTTTGCAACATTTTGATAACCTTGTGAAAATAACCTAACTTCCTGGACTCTGAGTCCCTGGTCGGTAGGGATACAAGCTAACCTCACCATGATGAAGGTGGGTTTTAGTGTGGAGAGAACGACTGAAGCAGAGAGAAAAAGAATCCTTACAGAAGACAAGTAGGTGAGTGGTGAGGGTGCAGGGGGCACCACGACTCAGAGTTCAAGGCTGAGACCCTTGTCTTGTTATCTAGCCTCTATTTAGAGAACACACCAATTTCTGTCGGAATTATGAAGAATAAGCCTTTTGGGTTTATTTCATTTACAGCTGCAACCAGGTCTGTGGGCCTTGGATAGAAAGATGATAGACATGAATATGGCCTTAGAATCTCTTCCCCACAGCTGCTGAATTCCCTCTCAGTGCCAAGTTGCTGCTCAGTGAAGCCTGACCTGCAGCTCAGCAAATGGAAGCCAGGGCCACTCTTCCATAAGTCACAGGAGCAAAACGTGGGCATGCATTTCTACCTCTGTGGCCAAGGAAGAGGCTGCGCCAGTGAAGAGGCAGTAACGGGGCCAAGCTCTGGTATGCTGGAGTTTCTGGGCTGTCTGGGAGATGATGGATGCTGTATTGGAGGGCTCAGAGTAGCCCAGAACTGAAACAGACACAAAAGGCAAGCCTGGAACTCTGAGACAGCACTGAGATAGGATACATCTTTGGAATCTGGGGGGAAAAACGCAAAAAGAAAGAAGCACTTCAATTTCTTGTTCTGTGTGAACTTTACTTCCAAAGTTGACATCCTGAGCCACCACAAGTGGTTCTGGAGCTGTCATCCAATTCCTGTCTTTGCTGTCCTTGCTTCTGATGGCTCCCAGTTCTTACTACGCATGAGTCTCACACCCAGTATGATTATTCTGGATTAGAATTATTTGCCAACCAGGTTATTTCTTTATTAGTCCCTGATTTGTCTATGGAAGACAAATTAAGTCATTCGGACCTAGGCTCATATTACATAATTTGTAGCTTTGACTTCTAAGTCAAAGCACCTTCTAATGCATCTAACTCTAACTTTTCTCACATGGGAAATTCAAATGATAATAGTAACCATAAAAATTAAGAGCAAAGTTCTATGATAAGCATCCCCCAAACTGAAGGTTATGAGTAAAACTAGAGTAAAAATGTGATAACTAGAATACATCCTTCAAATATGGATCTTTCGGGAAGTTCCTCTCAGAGAAGAGCAGAGAAGTTTGTACATCACTTTTCCTGATTAAATTCACGTCATTTCTATTGGCTACCTAGACTGTATCCACCCGGATAAATGTAACCATTATCACATACGAGGAAACTGGATGATTTATTTTAATAGAAGACTATGGCTTCTCACATGATATACTATGTTTCAGTGCCCTCAAATCCATGTAGCCTTCCATCTATCATCCCTGTCATCCTCCACAGTTCACTGATGATTTTATTTACCCAAGGAAGACGATTTGCATTTCCGTATAAGGGATCCTGTTGTATGTTCTTTGGAATGCTCTACCTTTTTAAGAAATGTTTTGAAACTATACATTTGTACTAACAAATATGAATTTACTGTGATATTTACACACATGTGCACAGTGTACATTGATTGACATATGCATCCAGCCATTTTTCATCCTTGCCCTACTTCCTGCCGCCCTTATATGTTTCCTAGTTCCTACCAACTATTGCTTTACTTTCCAGTCAGGACTTCTTGTTTCTATGTATGAGAAAGAATATATCATGCTTTCTTTCTGTGTTGGGTCTATTTTGTTTAACATTATACAATTGAGTTCCATCCATTTGCCACAAGTCATAAGATTTCATTCTTTTTAAGGGATAAATAATAAATAACCATATACATGCATATCTATTTTTTTGTTCCTTATTCATTCACCTATTGATGGATACATAGGCTGGTCCTACACCTTAGTTATTACACAGTAAACATGGGCATACAGTTACCTTTTTTTGATGATTTATTCACTTTTTAGGTATATTTCTAGTAGTGTTAGAGCTAGATAATCTTAAATTTCTATCTTTTGGTTTTAAAGAAATATATTTTTCCATAGCAGCCATACAAATTCCTACTAACAATGCATGTATCTTTGCTAACATTTCTTATATTTTGGTTATCTTAATAGTAGTCAGTCAAATTAGAATGCAATATTATATCATAATAATTTGTCTTTTTCATATCCCTAATAGCTAATAATATTGAATATTTTTTAAATTAATTAATTTATTGTTTATTAATTTATTAATATATCTCATGTATTAATCCCGAACACAGTGTCCCTTCCCTCTTCTCCTGCAGGCCCTTCCCCTGTTTCTCCCCCAGATCCACTACTCCTCTGTTTCCTTTCAGAAAAGAGCAGGCCTCCCAAGAATATTAAGAAACATCCCCTCATATCAAGGCTGGTTGATGCCACCCAGTTGGAGGAAAAGTGTCCCAAAAGCAAGCAAAAGAGTCAGAGACAGCCCCTGCTCCCACTGTTAGGTGGCCCACAAGAACACCAAGCCGCACAACCATAACACATATAAATATATATAGGACCTAGGTCAGACCCACATAGTCTCTATGAACCCTATGAGGACTGGTTAGTTGATTCTGTGGGCTGTGTTCTTCTGGTATCCTTGACCCCTCTGGCTCCTACAATCTTTTCTCCCCCATTTCATTGTGATACCCCAAGCTCTGCCTAATATTTGGCTGTGTTTCTCTGCATATGCTCCTATCAGTTACTGGATGACATCCTCTGATGATGATTATGCTAGACTCTAGTCTACAAGTATAGAAGAATTCCATTAGGAACAATTGAGTGATTTTTTTTTGACAGTCCTGTTTGGATCTATCCTACGTCTTTGGGCTACCCAGCCTCTGGTTCCTGGCACTTCAGTCAGTGTCAACTGTGGGATCCCCACTGTGGCAGGGGTCTCAAGCTGGACCAGTCATCGGATGGGCATTCCCACAAGTTCTGCTCCACCTTTACCCCAGTACATCTTGCAGGGAGGTAAAGTTAAAGGTAGAAGGTTCTGTGGCTGGGTGGTGCCTCTCCACTGGAGGCATTTGCTGGCTATAGAAGATGGCCTGTTCAGGCTCCTTATGCCCCATTACAAGGAGTCTTCACTAGAGTCACCCTCACAGATTCCAGGGAGTTTCCATTGCACTCGGTTTCTAATTCATCCCAGAAATGCACCCAAATTCCAGTCATTTCTCACAATACTCCCTTACTCACTTGCACCTGCTTCCTCCTGTTTTCCCAGTCCACCTGAAAAATATGTTCTATTTCCCCTTGTCAGAGAGATACATATGTGCCCACTTGAGCCCTCCTTGTTACTTAGCCTCCTTGGGTCTGTGGATTGCAGCGTGATTATCCTTTACTTTACAGCTAATATCCACTTATAAATGAATACATACCATGTTTGTCTTTCTGGGTCTGGAATACCTCACTCATTTTTAGTTCCATCCACTTGCCTGCAAATTTCATGATGTCATTTTTTAATAGCTGAAATTATTGTCATACAAGTCTTTCACTTATTTGGTTAGAGTTACCATGAGATATTTTATAATATTTGTGACTGTTCTGAAGGGTGTTTCTTCCCTGATTTCTTTCTCAGCCCATTTGTCCTTTGTATATAGGAGGGCTACTAATTTTTTTGAATTAATCTTGCATCCAACCACTTTGCTGAAGGTGTTTATCAGCTGTAGTGTGGGAGCCCACAGAGGTTTCCTAGTGAGATCTGAGCTTGCTTTACCCAGCAGGGCTGCGTAAGGGGATAACTTGACCATGTGCATGGTTATCAGGTGTTTGGAAGGGTCTGCCCCTGGCTGTGTGGTATGCTTTGATCTATCAAGGGGAAGGTCTTTTGTCCCATCCCTTGGCATTGTTATAAAAAGCCCCTTTGAAGAGACAGAAGGGGCCATTGTGTATTGACCCAGGTCCTCCAGAAGCTATCTTGTGTTTCTGTCTGTCTCATCTCCACTATCTTTCTAGCTACAAATTCCTTATTCCTCTCTCCGCCTCATAGGAACTCTTTAAAAAGGTGGGAGCTGGCCTCCCACAGATGGTGCCCTGAACACTGTAGAAGTTCCATGGTAGAATTTTGGTATGGCTTATATATATATTGCATATCATCTGCAAATAGCAAAAGTTTGATTTCCTCCTTTCCAATTTGTATCCCCTTGATCTCCTTCAGTTGTCTTACTGCTCTAGCTAACACTTCAAGTGCTATACTGAATAGATATGGAGAGAGTGGACAGTCTTGCCTTGTTCCTGATTTTAGTGAAATTGCTTTGAGCTTCTCTCCATTTAATTTCCTGTTGGCTGTTGGCTTGCTGTAAATTGGTGTATTATGTTCAGGTGTGTCCCTTGTATCTCTGATCTCTCCAAGACTATTGTCATGAAGGGGTGTTGGGTTTTGTCAAAGGTTTTTTTCCAGTATCTAATGAAATGACCGTGTGGGGTTTTTGTTTTTGCTTTTAGTTTGTTTGTATGGTGGATTACATTGACAGATTTTTATATATTGAACAATCCCTTCATCTCTGGGATGAAGCCTACTTGATAATCATGGACAATCTTTTTGATGTGTTCTTGGATTTGGTTTATGAGTATTTTATTGAGTATTTTTGAATCATTGTTCATGAGGGAAACTGGTCTGTAATTCTCTTTCTTTGTTGAATCTTTGTGTGATTTGGGTACCAGACATCATAAAATGAATTTAGCAGTGTTCCTTCTGTTTCTATTTTGTGGAGTAATTTGAGAAGTATTGACGTCTTCTTTGAAAGTCTGGTAGAATTCTTCCCTAAAACTGTGTGGCCCTGGGCTGTTTTTAGTTGGGAGACTTTTAATGACTGCTTCTATTTCCTTAGGGGTTGTACGTCTATTTATATTGTTTATCTAATCTTAATTTAGCTTTGGTAAGTGGTGTCTATCAAGAAAATTGTTCATTTCTTTTAGATTTCCCAATTTTGTGGATTACATGTTTTTAGATCATGACATAATGATTCTTTGTTGTTATGTTCCCCTTTTAGTTTCTGATTTTGTTAATTTGGATATTCTCTCTCTGTCTTTTAGTTAGTTTGGATAAGAGTTTTTCTATCTTGTTGATATTTCTCGGTGAACCAAGTCTTTGTTTCATTTACTCTTTGTATTGTTCTCTGTGTTTCTATTTGATTGATTTTAGCCCTCAGTTTGATTATTACTCTTCTTGGGTGTGTTTACTTCTTTTGTTCTAGAGCTTTCAGGTTTGCTGTTAAGTTGTTAGTATGAAATCTTTCCAAATTCTTCTTGAAGGTGCTGAGTGCTATGAGTGTATCTTCAATGCCTGTGATTCTCTCTTCCATCTCTTGTATTCTGTTGGTAATGCTTGTGTCTGTAGTTCCTGTTCACTTACCTAGATTTTCCAGAATTCCCTCAGCTAGTGTTTTCCTTATTGATTCTATTTCCATTTTTATGTCTTGAACAGATTTATTTGTTTCCTTCAACTGTTTGCTTTTTTTCTTGGCTTTCTTTAATGGATTTATTCATTTCCTCCAATTGTTTGTTTGTGTTTTCCTGGATTCCTTTAATGGATTTATTCTTTTCCTTTTTAAGACTACTATCATCTTCATAATATTGGTTTTATGGTTGTTTACTTGTGCTTCAGCTGCATTGGAATATTCAGGGCTTGCTGTAGTAGAATAGCTGGGCTGGTGACATTGCTTTGGCTGTTGCTGATTTGTTGATTGTGTTCTTACACTGGTATGTAGGCATCTGGGTTTGGGGTGATTATAGGTTTAGGTGCTGATTTCTGAGTTCATCTTTGTTGTGTGGGTGTTTTGTTCCTCAGTTTCTGTTTCCTCTTTGGTCTTCTGGTCACTATGGCCTGGATTTCTGGCAGCCGGAGTGGTTGGTCTATCAGGGAGTCTTTGACCGAGTTTGCCTATCTGTTCTTCTGGCTGGTGTGATCTGTTTTTCTGGGTGGCATGGCCTGTACCTGTTCTTCTGACTTGTGTGACCTGTACCTGAGCTGACCATTTTTCAAATATTTATATTTTTTTCTTGAGAGAAATGTCTATTCAGATAATTTGCTTATTTTTAAACTGAATGCTTTTATTAAGTTTTAAAGTTCTTTATGTATTTGGGATATCATTTGCACTTGCTGGACATCAAGCCCCTATGGAATTAATATGTGTTTCCTTCATCTCTATAGACCCACAGGACAGGCATAGTGTCTGACTTACCAAGAACACTGCATGATAATTAGTAGCCTGTTGACTTAATGGGAAAAAAAATGAACCACATTGTTCAGAATTGCATTCTGTTAATTTCTGAGCATTATTTATATTTTAATACCAACTATTGCCTTAGTATAATTTCCCATAAAAGTCAAGATTAAGAAAAAATTTATACGTAGTGCTTTTGAGAGTATGGGCTGAAGAAACAGGTGTGAGTGTGAAGGACCATGTGCATGGATGTTGGAAAGCTGCTATAGCAATGCTTCATCAGGTAGTTAACCGCTGCAGTGACTTATAGTCACACATGAAGGATACGGAGAGATGTAAAGAGGTGCCCTAAACACTGGCCAACATGGGAACAAGAGCAGCAGCACTTGCCCATTGCCTTGGGACTCTCATTGACCAAGACTGACTTTATGGTGTTGTACCCAGGTTGCAAGACCCCCAAGCAAGACCACCACAGAGCCAATATCTGATGCAAGCACACAGAGGTTTTTTAATAACAAAGCAAGTCCTGGGCTTGGTCCATATTCCAAACACTCGACATAGGGTAGAATTTGAAGGGGTTTATATAGGAAAGGTTTGCATGCAGAGAGTTACATATCTTGGGATTGGACGAGGGGGATAGGGGTGAGGTAGTTCTTTGAAGTTACTGGCTGAACTATAAGCATGAGGTTACTGATGGCTAACAGGATTCAGGGTATGTACAGAGACATAAATTTCTTACTCTTTATGTCCTGCTTTTACTGAACCCAGGATATATACGTTCAGATTTATTGTTCCAGTCCTACTTTCCCATAAGTTTAATTTCTGGTCAGTTGAGTCCTTTACTCCCCACATCCTGTTTTACTAAGTCCAGGACACATAGATTTATTGTTCCAGCTTTATACTTCCCATGAGTTCAATTTCTGGTCAGTTCTAAAACTGCTGGTCAGCAAATACCTTTAGAGAAGGGGGGGGGAAGCATCTCTCAAGATGGCTACTGATTTTTCCCTTTCAGTGGGAGGGTATGCCTATGAGTGGTATCCAGCTGACTGCTCACTGATACAAGCAGATTTCAGTGCAGTCAGGGAAGCCGAGGAGGAGGAGGAGGAAAGAAGGGCGCAGCTGTCAGTTCACAGCTGCTCAGCTTCCATGCCTGCATATAACTGGCTGCTGTGTGAATCTGAGGGCATAAAGTTATAGCACATCAATTCTCTTCATGCAAAATCCATTTCAACTTCTAACCAGCTAAGCATGTGCACAGCCTGTAATGATTAACAATTGCACGTAATCCATCAACTATTTACTTATCCTAAGACAGCACACATTCCAAGAGAGTCATAAACAGTCATATCCTGTGAGGCAAAGACAGAAGTCAGATATAAATTGAGGTATGTGTCACTCTTTGTCTTTGCTTTTATACAAAGAACATCATACTGTCATGAAAAAAATCACATCAGTTGAACATAGTTTCTTGTTCAAAACAATGGTTTGCTTAATGTCCAACTCCTTGAATTATTACCTTAGGTTGAAAAAATCAGGGATTTACTACATAACTCTATTCTCTCCACATACTTTATTATTAAAATAAATTTAATAAACACACTTTTTCTTTAAGACTTATGCAATAGCTTTATAGCTTTCTCTATTCTTCTACCTAACTTTTCCCATTTAGAGCAATTGGCTTATACATTCTTTCTTTACAAAACAGAAATATTTTGTAGTTATGATAAATGTAAATGCTGTGTTACTGAAAGCATATTACACAAGCATTCCCCTTTCCTAAGCCATGTGAAAACATATAATTAACATATTTGTGTGTATACATCTGCACATACACATAATTCATATATGTATTAAATTATATATCAATATTAAATAAAATAGATTGATACATATTAATTGATATATATCAATTTATATTCCATATATTTATATATCAATTTAATTATATATATGTCTTTCCCATAAATATTATTGACCCTAATCTCATGTTTTTTGATTGGAAATCTTGTTTCTGATGATCTTTTGGTCTATTAAATATGTTGAATTTTCTGAAGGCTTTTTTTCAAATATTTTCTAATCTAAATGTTATCATATATATAAAATTTGAATCCAGGGCCCTGGTGGGATAATACTGAGAGACACATTGATTGAGGGGAAAACATGTGTTGTCTATAAAACCTTGCGTGTAATAGAATGTCTTCCTTTTTTCCCATAAATGAGATTTTTAAAAATTTTATTTTCACAATCAAATTCAAATTTCTTGTTTAGGTGGCAAGCCAGATGTAATAGCATACGCCTGTAACTCCAGTGAAGTAACACCAAGAAGACCAGCACTCATAGTCATGTTCTGGTACATAGAGACATGAGGACAGATGGACAACTTGAAGCTCTCTCTCAAAAAGAACAGCAAAAAATTAAATAAAAAATAATTTTTATATCTTGTTTTATTTTTGAGTGATGCTTTGATAGTATGCATCTTTATATAAACCCAGTCATGTACATTTATGTTTGAGCTGCCCAAAACACTAATTAGACACCCACTCCCTATAGATATTTATAGGAAAATAAACATATACATACATGAAAAAGCAAGTGAAGGCATAGGCCTTACTCTCAGGGAATTTATAGTATCACATAATTCCCTGCACAAGTAACAAGTACTGGAAACTAAATGGTGAGCAATATGTTACTAGTTATATTTGACATTATGAGATATACTTGATTGGTAAAATACAGGGTACAAACTCTTTGTTCTATTATAAGAGCATATGATGTCACAGGTCTTGATATTACTTGGTCAAAAAACAACTCACTTTAATAGGTACATGCGAACTTCAGTATCTCAAAGTCTCTTTCCAACAGACAGCTATGGGCTCTCAGCATCCATCCCAGATTCCCCTATCTCATTAATATCTTTGGAAGCCTTCAAAGGCAGCTCATCTTAGATAATTAAGATGCTCACCACTGTGCATGCCCTTGTGACTATTTATATTCTCTGCAGCTCCAAAACACCATGCTTATATTTATACCATCCGAATGGATATAGAACCCCTTCTGTGTCCTTCACTTTTAGAGACGCTATAGGACAAACCCACATGCCTTAAAATAAATCTAATTTGTGTAGTGGTACAAGATAAAGAGAGAAAATTTTAGAAGAACTAATCGTTGAAATAGCCCCAATGCTGCTGAAAAAAATAAAAACAAAAACCTATAGCTCAAAAACACTCAGAAAATCCTGAGATATTTAAACAAATCATAACCAATACTCATCATGATCAAATTCATCACAACGAGTTGTGTTAGTTTCTTGTTTCAGTGTTAGGGGGAAATACGTGTCAAAACAACATAAGAGGAATGTTTTTCTTCAGCCATGTTTTTTTTGTCTCCAGAACTGTGGCCAGAGGAACTTGTCTAGAAAGAGATTGTCTATGTAATGACACACAGGGTATGGAGCAGAGCAGAGAGGAACAGGGCCAGATGTAATTCCAATGACATTTCAATCACGTGACCCACTTCCACCACTAAGTCCACATCTTACTTTTCAGCACTTCACAATAAGGTCATATAATGAATCTGTGCATTGGGTGAGAGCCTTCATGATCTAATTCTCTCTAAACACACCCAGACACCTCACAGACACACCAAGAGTTGTGCATTACTAATTTCCTAAGAGATTATCAATACAGTCATGTTGGCAAATCAAAATTTAACTTTACAACAGAGACAGAGAGAAAAACAAATCTTTAAAGCAGCAAAGAAGAAAGAATGTCATACAGGGAAGAGCAAAGATATGTGTAACAAGAGTTGAGCTGGTGGGAAGCACACAGTGAAGAGGACAGTAGAACAAATTTCAAGTTTTGGATGAAAGAGCAACTGATGACTTAGAGTGCATCCGTAGAAGAATGCCTTTCAAAAACAAAGTTAAGATTAAGCCTTTTCAGACACATTTGAGAAGTATCACACCATCAGAAGTATTAGAATGATACAAAATAAAATGCTCACAGTAATTTGAAGTATACTAGAAATGCGAGTTATGTGGAGTTTGCCATTGTTTAAATATATTTTCAAACAATTAACATTTTTGCTCAAATATTAACACTTTAACCTAGTTAGAAGCAAATACATTCCAGTAGTACACAGTCCTGAAAAGGAAAAGTGGAATCATATTTCTGAAGGATTGTTGGAACATATATGAAGGAGTATAATAATATATGAGGGCAAGCACAGGTTAGGTAAAGGTCAACCCTGTCAACCCTGAAGCAAGCATACAGACAAATAGCAATAAGCCAATGAATAAGATTAAATAAACATTTTAAAACTCAGTTGAAAGAACTAAGTTAAAAAACGACAATTAACACAAAGTAGATAAGAGCAAAAGAACATATGTAGATAGTGTATATAAACCCAAACACATTATAATCACATTAAGTTCAAATTATTTAAACATCTACTTTGAAAAATAGAGATTATAAGGCAGGATAATTGTCCACCTACCTGCTACCTAGAATAAAAATACTGTAAATATATCCATGCAAAAAAGGTAAAAGCAAGACATAAAAGTAAAATAAAATGAAAGTAAAATTCTGATCTAATAAAAAATGGCTGCATTACTATCAGAAAAAAAGGGTATTTGAAAGTAAATAAGGATTTATTTTTTATTATATTAAATAATGATGTTTTATACACATATATATGAAAAACATCACCTCAGACTGATGAAACAGAGAAACTAAACATGAAAACATAATGATTATAAATGTTTGAACACAAAATATTACAGTTTGAAGATATCTACTATGAAACTGATGTAGTTACCAAAAGACACGAGGCCACAAAGATAGCTGTTGTATTTGTCTCTCAGAACCACAACGAATGGAAGAAAGCATGCCAGCAAACACAACGGATGATCATTCCTGTCAAATGACCCAACCGATATTTATAGACACTGCCGTACAAGAAAAGGAGAAGATGCATTCATTAAAAAAATATTTATCAAAATGGTCCTCATTCCATACCTAAAGATAGACTACAAAGCAAATATAATTTAAATTAAAAGGGTACAAGGCTGCAGAACATAAATACATTCCTTGAGCCCAAAATGTGCATTGTAAATCAGTAACAGGAAACTCTCTGGAAGAATTTTAATTATTTGAAAACTACTTGAATGCTAGGTTAAAAAACAACAACAAAGAAATAGAAAACTAGAATCTAATTAGAGATTAGTAAAAATGAAATCTCAGCATATCAGAATTTGTCCACTATCTTTGAAATTTGTATTTCCAGAACAATTCTACTGTAGAAGGAAAACAGGTCTCAAGTTAATGATACCATTTTTTACATTTACAGTAGCAAAAATTGAAATAAGATTAAAACCAAGGAATCACTCTGAAGTAAACGTAGGAAAACAATAAAGGTTAGAGTGGAAAGTGATGAATACAGTAAAGAACATCAAGACAAACAAATAATTATTATGTCTATAAAATTTATCAGCATACACAGGAAAACTTATATGGAAAAGTAGGGAAGATAAAGATATAGGAAGTTGTTGCTGGAGAGGTGGCTCAGCAGTTAAGTGTGCTTGCTGTTCTTGCAGAAGACCTGAATTTGGTCTTAGTACAAACATCATGCAGTTCTTAACTGCCTGTAACTCCAGATCTGGGGAATCTGTTGCCTTTTCTTGGCCCCCAGTGGTACCTTGCCCACAGAACCACTCCATAAATAAAATAAAATAGTTAAAATTTTTACCAGACTAGAGGGATATGTCTATGCCTACAGGAGGGAAATTTAGGAAAAGAGTATAGACAATTCAGACAAAATGGATGTTCCTCAAAAAGTCATAAATTTTTACTAAAGCTCATTCAATGAAAATGGATCATTTAGGAATGTATTAAAGACATAGAAAGTGTAGCAAAGAATTTCCCACTGAGAAAAATCATTATTTAGCATTTAAGGATACAATAGCACCAGTTGTTGGTAATAGCAGAGCCCTGCAGATACACATCATGTAGATAGACAAGGTGAATTCCATTTGAAGATGGAGGCAGTAATTGGATGAATATTTCTAAAAGACCTTTTCATGCTCAACCCTAGCCTCCCACTAGTCACTGTGCTTGCTCCATGCTACCCTGAAAACCCTCTGAAACCAGGAACCAAGCTTATTCCTTCTTTCCTTGAATTGATTTAGCCAGATATTGTGTTGCAGTGATTAAAAAAATAACTAGTAAAAGGAGAAAGGGGAAGAATTTCTGGTGACTATCTGAGGCACGTGGGAAAGAAGGATTCCTGTAGGGACCCTTCAGAGGGACTACAGACTTTGCTGAAAAAAAAATTTCTAATGTCTAGCCAATCAAAACTCCAGTAGAATAAATACCTTCAGTATTAAAATATTCATCTAATGAGATGAGGAATTGCAGCAGCCCTAGGAAGCCAATATATATCCCAATCAAAATCTTGCAACTGTTTTGAAACTTGGTAAGCTGACCCTAAGATTCATCGTGCAAGTATAAGACCTAAATTGTGTCAAATTACAGAAAAAAAGCCCTGCTTTTTCAATACTCCTCCAAGTTATTTTAGACCTTTTGGATCTCAAGTGTTTCTATATGAACTATAGAAATAAGGATCCATACATTTGTTACTTATATTAATCCAATATGGGTCATTAACTAAATATATGACCTGAAATTGTAAACTTTCAAGGTAACAATACACCATATATACATATTTAACCTTGGCAAGCAAAGTGTTCCTAAAAATCAATGCCCAAAGTGAAGTTCATAGAAGAGTAAACCCATGTATTGGGATTTACAAGAAGTGAATCTTTTCTCTTTTTTTCTCACAAAAATAATGAATACTTCTACTAAAAACAAGACTTTTTTTTTAAAAAGAAAATAAGCTATAGTGATAAATTATGTATTTTATAAAAAGTAAGTGTATAGAATGTGCAAGCATCCTAGAAAGTTAATATATAGACATAAATATTTTAAAAATTGACAAGCTACTAAAGAAATACTACATCAGATAAAATGTGCAGATGGCTAATAGAAACACGCATACGGAGAGATGCTCGATATCATGAGCCATGGAGAAGTAAGATTACTGTAGATGACATTTTAAATTAATAAGCTCATGGTGGGGTTTTCTTGTTGTCCCAGCTCTGGAAAGACTGAGGTAAGCAGCATGCACTTGAGGTCAATTTGGACTGCATAGCAAAATTCAGACTAGCTTGGCTTTACAGCAAGACCCTGCTACATAAAAAAGCAAAATAAAATTAAATAAATAGGTAAATAAAAACAAAATGATAAACTTTATTTTAAAATATATAAACCAGGCATGGGATCTTTATGAGTTCAAAGCCAACCTGGTATACAAAGTGAGTTTCAGGACAGCCAGAGCAAAAAAAGAAAGAAAGAAAAGAAAAAACATATGTAGAAGAGATAGCTTTGAATATTCTCACCACAAAATGATAAACATTTGAGGACACAGATATTCTAATTGGCCCAATTCAGTTGATACATTGTGTACTTCAATAAAGCTTACCTGGGGATCAGAGAACAGAGTCAGCCACTAAATTAGTCATAGATGTCAGGCAGTGGTGGCACATACATAATCCTATCACTCGGGAGGCAGAGATCCATCTAGATCTCTGTGAGTTCAAGACCAAACTGGGCTACATGAGAGAAACAGAACCAGGCAGTGGTGATATACACCTTTAATCCCAGGAAGTAATATGGCAGGACACAGAAAGGTATATAAGGCATGAGGAAACAGGAACTTGTTCTCTTGAGGCTGAGGATTTTGTAGAGGTAAGCTAGTGGCTGGTTGTTCTGCTTCTCTGATCTTTCAGCTTTCACCCCAGTATCTGGCTCTGGGTTTTTTTTATTATAAGACCTTTTAAGATTTGTGTTACATTTAATCATCACAAAAACTTTATGTATGTAGTCAGCATATCACCTGTAGTTTATTATGTGTTATTTATTATTTTTCAGTTAATAAAAATTCAAAACCTATAGCATCATTAATGTATCACAATAGAAAGGTGATTTCTAACAAATTATCTTTTTTTGTGTGTGTTTTTGTTTTTTGAGACAGGGTTTCTCTGTGTAGTTTTGGAGCCTGTCCTGGGTCTCGCTCTGTAGACCAGGCTGGCCTTGAACTCACAGAGATCCGCCTGGCTCTGCCTCCCAAGTGCTGGGATTAAAGACGTGTGCCACCAACGCCCGGCAGGAAGGTGGTTTCTAGCTTTCTGTTGCTGGGGTGGGTGAAGTCATATGAGAGTATGGAAAGAGAAACAAGTACAGGGGAGCTTTCAGTGTGTCATATGTTTGTCCTTTTGATTTTAGCAATGTTGTTTGGGGTGTATGCATCTGTCAACACCAACCAGAACTTAGATTTGATGAGTGTAATGAATTTCAATTATGCTTCAACAAAGCTGTTAACATTGAAGGTAATAGTTACAGCCTTTGCACAGCATTGCTATTCTCCCGTGCCTTATGCTCACTGAGAATTACTTTAGTTTGGATTTGTTCCTTGCAGTGGAACACATCTTAAGATATCCAAGGCAGGGCTGCTTTTGTTGGTGGTGGTGGAAAAAGGGGAGGACTCACACCAAGCATCCCTGGGACTCGGTTGCATCCTTTCATTCTGAGCAGAGAGACCCACGTGATTTACCATTGATGAACTGACTCGGCAGCGGGTATTCATCAGGCATCTTCACCCACCACCATCCTTACTCAGTAGTCATTTCCACAGTTGTCGGAGCCTGAAGAATTATCTGTTTCAGTGTTTAAAACCAGTCTTACTCCAGCACCCTTAGTAAAGCCTTTGTAAAATAATGTTTGCAACTATCTGCGGTTATTTCCTCAATCAGCACCCATATCTCAGCCTTGACTAAGAACAGACCCCAATCGAAACCCATCCCTTAAGGTACTAACCCATTTTGTACAAATAGCTTTGGGCAAATATTCTGTAAAAATGATTTATTTGAAAGACATGTCCTCACTCATTCCAAAGTTATACTTCACACCTTCAAATTTGTGTCTAAAGTGTCAATTACTCATCATGTCCCAAATTCATAGGGCCTTGAAGGTAGGTTCTAATTTATAAGTGCTACCCCATAATAGCAAAGAATTAGTGGAATGAAAACTAAATTGAGCATTCTTGGAATTCAGTTTCATCTTTTCATCTCAGTTATATTTACTACACATTATTTCATTCAACAGATATTTATCAAATACTTTGCTGGGCCAGTATGGTGTCACACTGTAGAGATAATATGTTGAATAAGTGTTGACATAATAATTTCTATTCATGGTAAGGTATATAAACATTAACTAGCTTCACAGAAAGAGACACTAAGCGCATAGTAATTCTGTTCATTTTAAAGTTATGTCTGGGAAAGTGCCACAAGAGATGTATTCTTTGTTATGAATGTCTGAAACACAGATACATTAGCTCTGACAGGGAAAGTATTCCTTAGTCAGTTCAGCTTGATCTGTGATTTTTAAAAAAGAGCTCAGGTTAACCAGGAAAAGATGGGGTACAACCAGGATCTCCGCAAAAACAACTGTTGGGTGGGGCCTGATCCGGGAATTGGAGATGGAAGAACGCACAGAAGACACATCCTTTCCAAGACCACCTCGTACCGACTGGTCCACCCAAGGAACAGAGAATGAAGTGCGATTCTCCATGGCCCAGAAGGACAGATGAATATCTAGATCCTTGTGTAATTCCACAGAACAAATCCTGACACCTCCCTCTGCTTGTGCTAGTATTTGAGATAAATTATGTGAGTGGGTATTAATTAGGCATTCAACTTTGAGGTGGTTATAAGGTCCAATACCAAATATTCTGGCTAATTCATGGAGCTATCTGTTTACCTAGAAAGTAGAAACAAAGGAAAACACTTTGAACAAAACAGCCTCTCTATATAAATACAACCTACTTTCCATGATTTCATATATCATACCAAATCTCTTCAGTGATAGCATAAACCCACCATGGGGAAGCACTGTATTTTCTTCATTTTTCTACCTAATAAAAATGTATATGAATAACTGTCAATAAACTTATGCTAAGTCAAATGATTCTTCTTTGTCATGGAAGAAAGTTGTTAATTTTTCAGTCCTTACCAGGGGTTAAAAAAACCCAAAACTATATTAGTGTCTTTTAGAAAAAAACACTTCCTGTGCCAAGAGGCTTGGAAGGAATTTTAGTCTGTTTTTCTGAGGCATCTAATGACAAAATCTGCAATTAAGATCACTTCCACAAAGTACTAAATGATTAATAATTTTAATAATATTAAACTGCTTTCAGTAGATTGCTAATGGCATCAGAATCAGGATATAAACTGAAGCAGCTGGCCATAATCACTTACAATGAAAACATGTGGCTTTACATTTCATATCTTCCAAATCAAGTACCAAATCACCTCAAACAAATGTATTTAGGAATAATACAAGTAAATACAGATATAAATCTAAGGTATAGTTTTCATGCTTGAGACTATATCAAGAACTTGGAGCTATGTGACCAATTTGTCTTATTTATTTAAAATTAACACCTAACTATTCATTTTTAAAGTGTGCCTTTCAGATACCTCAACAGATTTTATATCTTATAAAAGATTGAAATTTATCGATTAACTTACCTTTGGGAATATTCGCACTGAGAAGCATAGCAATATAAGATTCCCCGCCCTGCAAACTCTGCTAAAATAGCTATAAAGAAAATTTACCATCCTGGCTGTTGTCACTGCTTTAGGTTTTTTTTGTTTTTTTTTTTAATTCATTCACTTATTTATTTATTTATATATTATTATTGTGTATATAGCATGAATGACAGCAGGCCAGAAGAGGGCACCAGATCTCATTACAGATGGTTGTGAGCCACCATGTGGTTGCTGGGAATTGAACTCAGGACCTCTGCAAGAGCAGTCAGTGCTCTTAATCTCTGAGCCATCTCTCCAGCCCCTGCTTTAGGTTTTGAGTAAACAGTTCAGTGTCATTTTGTATATTCGCACTGCAGTGCAGACTACTCCCATCACTCTCTGTGGATGTGTGTCTGTGCATATATGCATGTGTGTTATTATCTATGTACATGTTCATGTGGGGGTGTGCTCAAGTGGAGCCCAGAGGCCGACGCTGAATGTCTTCCTTGATTGCTCTCCTCTTTATTATTGAGCTAAACCCTCTCATTAAACATGGAGCTGTGAGATTTGCCAAGTCCAGTTGGTCAATGACTTCAGGAATCTGCCTGCCCCTCCTCCTCGCACTGAGATTATAGATGTGGACTACTATGCCTGGCTTCCACGTGGCTGCTTGGGATTTGAGTTCATATCCTCAAGCCTGTGTAGTAAGCACTTTATGGGCTGAGTCATTACCTCTCAGGCTCCCTCTAAAACTCTCTTCATCTTTCAAACAAGTCATTGAATATTTTAGTTGTCTACCGTCTGTCTCTCTAGCCTCTGTAAACTGCTGTTTGATATTCTACACCTTGGCATGGCTTTATCTAGATACCTCTTATAAATAGATTTGCACAGTATTTGTCTTTAGGACAAATAGTGTTTGAGATAATGTTTCTCTGACCACTTTTGGCAATACTTTGACTTTCAAATCTGTACGAATAATTTAATTCTTGCCCCTTCTATGACACAGGAATTTAATCTGAATACTGCTGTCAAAATCATGTTATTGTGCTTGCTTTCTGGACAAAGTTGACCAAAGGACCGGGCTATAGTTAATGAGCCATAGAAGTTAGCCTTATTGGGTCCCGTGAAAAGGACCAACTACATTCTTAGTGGCTTTGAGCCTTTTGCCCTTTCTCTCTTTTGCCTTTCCTAATTTCTGATTTGAACACAGACAGCTGCCTGGAAGAAGAAGAGCCACCTCATAACTGGAGGTGTTAGGAGGACAAAGAGAATGTGCTCTCCCTAAAATGGTGTCATGAAGATATTAGACCTCTATCTACCTCTGAATTTTTACCTAAGAATAAGAAAACTCAAATTCAACACAATTCCTAACTGATTTCTCACTTTATTTAGACATACTCATCTGAAACCATGTCTTCATCAGTTTCGGGCAGATAAATATAGGATAGATGGCCCCCAATTTAAAGTTGTTTGAATTAGGATGTTTTGGCATTTTGACAGTGTGGAAGCAAAGTGCACTCGGGAAATACAGCACTTCAAGTCTTGAATTTGGGTGTCTCCTCAGGCTAGCTCTTTGCAGTGAGATACATTTACTGCAATGGAATCAAGCCACAGTTCATGATCTGGCATGGGTTCAAGAGATAGTTAGCTGATGCTGTATGG
The DNA here is from genome assembly GCA_902168415.1 of Peromyscus melanophrys. Taxonomy (NCBI): domain Eukaryota; kingdom Metazoa; phylum Chordata; class Mammalia; order Rodentia; family Cricetidae; genus Peromyscus; species Peromyscus melanophrys. The sequence continues at coordinate 22,359 of CABHPR010150695.1, read as the reverse complement.
TGAATTACATTGCTGAGCTACAGTGTTCAATAGCTAAAGGGTATTAAATGGGTTTTCTAATTGTAATATTTTCAACTTACAGTATGTTTACTGGCTCTAGTTTACAAATTAGGAAACACATGTATAATCTTGTCACCATTTACAGACAGCTGAAAGTGTACTGAATCCCTGTTACTTTGGTTATAAATTTTACTTGACACTTGTCTGAAAGCAATGATAGGCAACAACATTTTGCTTGGGTCATTAAATTTCAGGTTTTCTTTTCTTTGTATCCTTAATGGAAGGCAAGCTCAGAAAACTCCATTTATACCAGATTATTTTTCAAAGAAGGCAAAATAAATTGCAATAGTGTTGGTGAAGGCTGGTCAAGAGGTGTGGCTTTAGATGTCAAATTTCTTCTCCACAAAAGGAAACATAAAAAGGCTATAGTGGCATTATGCAATTCTGCAACCCCTGATGCTTTCAAAATTCAAATAAAATGAACAATTACTTGGAATCATTGACATAATAATTCCAGGCATTATTCTAGGCATAGAAGAGGAAATGCAGAGTTGAGTAACAACCTGTAGAAATGCTTTCAATCATCTACACAAGAATTTTGAGATAAAGAGAAACCATGGTGGGCCTGGAGATGTGGCTCAGAGGTTAAGAGCACTGCTTATTTGTCCAGAGGACCTGGAGTCATTCCCAACACCCACAGAGTGGCTCACAACTGTCTGTAATAAAGCCTTCTTCTGGTCTTGTGGGCATTGCATGCATGTGGTACACAGACACACATGCAGGCAAAACAGCCATACATGTTTTTTAAAAAACTAAAAAGAAAAAAATAACAAAGGAAAATCATGTTACTTGGTAAGATATTTGAACTCATTTCATACAAGGCCTTTGAGAAATTTCATAGTTTGCAATATGGCTCGCATTTAATAGACTTTCGTGTTTACTTCCCTTTCCTTTGGATTTCTGAGAAAATCTTGTATAGCCCAGGCTTGCCTAGAATTCACTATGGAGTCAAGATTTACTGCGGACTCCCAATCCTTCTGCCACATCTTCTGAGGCCTGAGACTGCAGGCTTGCTTCATCACAACGGACCATTTAGTGGGTTGTCAGTGACCATTTATGAGTGCAGTAATAAAGATGGAAACAAATTGCTCCAGGAGAGCAGAGTGGGAGCAGTTAATATTGCCTTATTGGTGACGGATTACTGATAGTGTGATTGAGTTTGGAAGTGTATGGCATTGACTACTAAAGCCCTTCTTACTTGGGAGAAAGTGTGGTAAATCTTTGAAGGGTATTTTAGAGATGAGCAAAGTGTCAAATGTGTTTCAATACGAATGCTACATTGCGGGATGCCAAGTCCTCTACTGAGGCAGGGGATCAAGAGTTACTGGAGAATGAACATTCAGAGAATGAAGAGATTGCAATTCCTCTTCAAGAAGTGTGTATATTATTTTTTATGGATAGAAAGCAAATTTTATTTTTTCAGCAGAAGACTGACCTGACATTTCTTTGGTTAGCAACATCGTCTTGAGTAGTAGTGTTCAAATGCATGGGGACTCATTCTCTAGGAGACTAAGGAAATGGTTTAGACAAGAGTTGTTAAGGTCATGATTTAATTCCTACAATCAAATCTGTGAAAAAGTGTGACTGTACTGGACAGTTGGCTGCATATTCTCTGATACTGGCATTGTCTGGAAGGGTGTGAAGAATGGTATTTGAAGAAAGTAACAAATGACTACTTTACTTAAAATATTTTAAATTGAAATATAATTACATCAAATTTCTTCTCCCCCCCCCATCCAACCCATCTCATGGCCTGTGTGGTGGTTAGAAAATGAATGGCCCCCATAGTCTCGAAGATTTCAATGCTTCATCACCAGGAAGTGACACTACTTGACAGGGATTAGAAGTGCTGCCTTATTGAAGGAGATGTGGCTTTGTCTGAGGAAGTGTTACTGGGGGAGGGCTTTGAGGTTTCACAAGCTCAAGTGAGGCCCAGAGGCTCTCTGTCTTTCTGCTGCCCCTTGACTCAGATGTAGACCTCTCAGCTACCTCTCCAGCACCATGTCTGCCTGCATGCTGCCATGCTTTCCACCATGATGATAATGAACTAAACGTTAGAAATGTAAGTCAGCCCCAATTAAATGTTTTCCTTTATAAGAATATCTCTTCACAGCAGTATAACTTTGACTAAGACAGTTTGTCCACCCTACTCCCTCTTAAACTGATGGTCTCTTTTTCTTTGATTGCTATTGTAACACACACATACATACACACACACACACACACACACACACACACACACACACACACAACTGTGTAAATATGTATATACATGGCTCACCAAAAAAGATGAGAAAAATGAGACATAACGAAACTTGTGGGTATGCCGAGCTCATGTTGGGCTGCAAAAGTCAAAGATGGCGCTGAGAGGAAGTGAGCTGGGCAGGGACCTAACTTGTTTACAAAAAAATTATGATCGGTTCTTGGAATCAAGAGAGATGGTGTAGGTGCATGGCCTCCTGGCGATCATCATGCTGAGCTATGCCCAGAGAGGCTCTTGGATACATGAACTTTGTTGCGATTGGTAGAAGGAAAGCTGGCTTGTGGTTTGGTGCTTTATAAAGGGTGTGCTGATGCTTAATAAACGAGTTCCTGCTTGACACGGCTCCCCACTGTGTCTGATTGTCTCCGGTACCTGGAGGCTGGGTGACCAACCAGTGGTGCACTACCCCTCCTCAGTCAAGGTCTGCTGTGGGCTTCTTCGGTGGGGTCAGGGGAACCCCACAGAAACTAAGCATACAAGAGAGGACAAAGGTAAAAAGAGAATAATTTGCATTAAGTTCTAGCCATGTGTTTTCTCAGATGCTAACCGTATTTATATACATATAAGTATACATACATAAACATGCTTGGTAGACAGCCTAGTTCTTCTAAATTGATTGTTTTGAAGAATTCCACATAGGATGAAAGTTTTAGAATGCCTATGTTCTTGGAAGATACAATGTGTAATAATAACTTGAATGATAATAATGTTTTGTAAGCAAAGTTTGCATCTTAATAATAATTGGAAAATAATTTTCTATTTACCTTTTCATTTAATTCTCAAGGAAATTCCTTCTGTAAGGTCATTTGGCCAAGAGTTACCCTCCCAGGTTTTTAGAGGAGTGAGAAAAACTTTTGAGAAATCGAATTATTTCTTTAAGAACAGATAGCCAAATATGTACATGGTGAAGCTTCTAAGGAACCACAATCTTTGAAATGATATTTCAGAGATATCCTATGTGTCTTCATGAATAAAAAAGCAAACAGAAAGTTCACATTTAAAAAACAAAACAAAAACAAACAAGACAAAAACAAAACAACAAAAAACAAACAAAAGAAATAAAGAAAACACTGTACATCCACCCACACTTAACTGACCTCTCATGTTATTTTTCTTCCTTCACTATTCTTCAGATATATTTGGTAATGTGTTTGTCTTATTCCTGGAATGTAAACTTTAGTGTATATGTATTGATTACTTCTATAAACTTCTATAACAATTCAGTCACACAGTTGGTGCTGAATCAATGCTTTTCAGTGAAGTTCTAGTCTGGAAATAAAGTATAAGCCATACACGACACTAGATATCTATTCAGAGAAACTTGTTAAAAGTTTGGAGCAGGAGCTGGAGAGATGTCTCAGCAGATAAGTATTGCTCTCACAGAAAACCTGGGTTCCATTCCAGTTCTTGTGAGCCACAGAACCATTTATAACACCAGTTCCAGAAGGATCTGATATTGTCTTTTGACCCCCACAAACACACATACATGTAAAATACATAAATTAAAAAAAAAACTCATCCTTATGGTGATATTTTATTTGTGCTGAAATGTGATTTTATTTGTATGTTAATAAATAAAGCTACCTGGGGGTCAGAGCTAATAGCAAACCATAGCAGAAGTCTGGCAGTGGTAGCACACACCCTTAATCCTGATCACATGACAGGCAGATCTCTGTGTGTTCAAGGACACCACCAGCATGGAGACATACACCTTTAATCTCAATACCAACCATAGAGACCTGGAGGTCTGTATAGACAGGCAGTGACGAGGAGATGACGTGGTTGGGTTTACAACCAATGAGAAGGCAGAATAGAAAGTCAATACAAAGACAGATACACAGGAAGTAGGTCTCTTTCTCAGCGGAAGGACGGCAGTGGCAGCGAAGGGTAAGAAAGGGTTTTTACTATCAGCTCTTAGCTACTGCTCTGACCTCTTGGGCTTTTAACTCTGCATTTGGCTCTGTGTTTCTTATTTAATAAGACCGTTACATCTACACATCCTTTCTTAATTACCTTTTAATCTTCTTTTAAAAAAAATACTCATTTGTGTAGCTAGGCAGCAGAGTTAAGGTAACAGGTGAAATGGATATATCTCCTGCCCTGAGATCCTCAATAGAATGTAGACAGATATATTCTCTAAGCTGTATTTGTACTAAATTATTAGAATTTTGATGAAAATTTTAGTAGACTTTAAACATTTGATTACATGGCAAAATTAACATATTTTAGATAAATACAATTGCTAGCTATTATGTTAGGATTTCTAAACAGAACTGCATTTTAACCCTGACATGCCAGGTAGAAGTTATTAGCCTTGTTTTTCCAAAGGAAAATATGTTTATACTTGCTTTCCAAAAGGATAACAGTATTTAATCCAGTGTGTGTATCCATGTATCCAATGAAAGATACATAGAATTTAAGAAATTATTCCTAATAATTATATATTAGACTTTTTAATCCCTGTACCCAAATAGTTGACATACACAAAGGAGGAAGCACTTAGTTTATTTTACATTTTCAGAGTTTTAGTTCACAGTTCTTAACTTTGTAGATTCTGGGCACACCAGAACATCATGGTGTCAGAAGCCACTGACCTCTTGGCAGTCTGGAACTAGGTAGAGCCAAGATGACCAAGCAAACACACGTCTCCACTGATCTCCTTCCTATAGCCATCCTCTTAATGTTCGTAGGACCTTGCAAAATAGTACCATCAGCTCAGAGCAAGTATTAAACACAAGAACCTGGGGGATATTTTGTATTCAAATCACAAACTGATGAAAAAACCCCTTATATATCTGAGAGCAGGCCCTGCACCTTGCCTGGGCAGCATAATAGAGCCCACCCTGTTGGCAGAGGTGTGGGTGAGCCAACCCTGAAGTTGTGAGCGTGGGAGAGCTGTCCCCACTATTCGTCCATCGTCATGTGGCAGTGTGGGCAGGAGAGAGATACCTCCCCCTACTCTTTGCCCCTCACTGTCTGTGACAGAGGAGGGAGCTGACCCTCCCCCTTACGAACTACAACAGGCCTCACTCACCTGGGCAGCACAGTGGAGCTGACCCTGTGGGCAGAGGCACATGGGAACTGGCCCTGAGGGTGTGTGAGTGGTATAGCTGGCCAGACCCCCTAGTCTACCTTATGGTGATGAGGGCAAGGGAAAGAAGCCACTCCCCCCTCCTTTGACCCTCTCCCTTACCAGCTGTAGTACTGGGGAAAGGGAAAGTGGCCCTGCACCTCTCCTGGGCAGCACAGTAGAGCTGACCCTATTGAATAAGGTGTGGATGAACTGCCACTGATAATGTGAGCATGGGAGATCTGGACCCTCCCCTCATCTGCCATAAGGTTTTGTGGGTGGGGGAGAAATGCCTTCCTGACCCTGTCCCTCACCGCCTGGGGCAGGTGGGAGAGCTGGCCCTAAGGTCTTAAGAGGAGGAGAGGAATCCCTGTCCCTCACCATCTGCAGCATTCAGGAGAGTGCTTGTCTGATGGTGTAGGTGTGGGAGAGCCAACTCTGAGGACATGAAAGCAGGAGAACTGGACCCACTGCCTGCTCACCTTAGCAAGGGGTGAACTAGCCAGGGCAATGCTGAAGAGTTCACCCTGGTGGTGAAGACAGGGGAGAGCTGGTGGGCTACCAACCCTACAACTACCCAGGCCCAGAACCAGGGTTATGAGTTGGCCCACCCCAACATCCACCCTATATATGATCTGCGAGAGCACGTGAAGAGACAGGTCCTGCAGACCCAAAGCTGCAGGAGCTCCAGGACACAGGGCAACAACAGCATATCCAAGAGAAATCCTAGTGACGGCCCAGCATCAAAAGTCTAGCAGGAACCAGAGGCCTCGAACCAGACAAATGACTCTTTTCAGTGAATACTTGCAAGCCAAGATATATGGATAAAAGGGTTTACTGCGTGAATCACTGTATCATACTATAGCTTCCATGACAAGTTTTTTTTTTCCTTTAAATTTTAGTTTACTTATTTTTCGGGGGGGCGGGGCGTTGCAAGGGCAGAGGATGAATATAAAGGGATGGGAAGGAAATGGGGTTGAGATGAATGATATGAAAGACACAAAGAATAAATAAAAAGAAAGTTTTAAAAAAAGAAAGGAAAGAAAATACCCCATATAAAGAATTGAAAAGTACTGCTGGATGAAACATGGTTAAATCTCCTCAAAACTATGTTTAGATTAAAAAAAATTCACACAGAAGAAATTAAATACAGTGTAATTCCATCTGAGTGGAGGCCTGGAACAGATTCAATGAATTGATCATGAAATCAGAACAACAGTTTCCTTGCATGTGTGGGAAGGCTAGGTGGGGGACTGACAGCAAGCACCCCGAACATCTTTGATTCTAGCCTGAGGATTATAGTTTGTGACTTAAAGGGTACTGTGGCCATGTAGTATACCCACTTGTCAAAACTCCTCAGATGTTATACTTAAAACCTGTACATTTTCAAGTAGGTTAATGTGACCTGAAAGAAGAAATTAAATGTTGAACTTCACTTAGCATTATTTAGGGGCAAGTCAGCGCATATGTAACATATTGATGGATTGACACTGGAGAGATTGGATGGGTGGACACACGTATTTTCACTGTACTGTCACTCCATCTTTTTGATGCATTTGAAATTTTTCATGATAAATTGTAGCATGAATCTTAAAAGGTTCTTATTAATAAAATCAAACCCGGGCCAGGTATTGGGGCGAAATGCTGGATGGTCAGAGAGACAGAACAAACCACAGCTAACCTCACCTGGCCAACTTCTCAGCTTGGTCTTGTTTCCTCAGACTGGAAGCTTCTGTGTCTTCATATCCGAATGGCTCTCAGCTAAACTATGCTTCTCGAAAGCCTGAAAGCTTAACCGGGCCAAATGCTTCTCCAGGCCAAAAGCTTCTCCAGGCCAAATGCTTCTAGTTTCTGGTCCTCACGCTTTATATACCTTTCTGCTTTCTACCACCACTCCCTGGGATTAAAGGTGTGGGTCACCACGCCTGGCCGTTTCCAGTGTGGCCTTGAACTCACAGAGATCCAGAGGGATTTCTGTCTCTGGAATGCTAGGATTAAAGGCGTGTGCTACTACTGCCTAACCTCTGTTTAATATTGTGGCTGTTCTGTCTCTGACCCCAGATAAGTTTATTAAGGTACACAATATTTTGGGGAACACAATACCACCACAATAAATTGTTAGAAAAACGGTGCTGGCATTTATTTTGTCTTCCAATATTATATTTTTGCATATATTATGCATTGTGAATCCTTCCTGGTTCTTCCAGGCAGAACGAAATCCATGTTTTTCTCCCGTCTGGAAAGCTTGTGTATAAGGCATCAAGAATTAGGGTAGTCAACAAGAATTACTCGGATATTTTTTCATTATGCATTTAATGCTTAACTATGCTACCTAAATGATGAATCGGTGTTGTTTAATGGATTATTTACAAGCTCATCCCTGCTGTGGCTGCTCGGTGCTGTGCTCTATATTACACTGAGTTATTTTAACGTCTGTGCTACTACTCACTCATATATTTTTGGAAGCTCCAGGTTATTTGTATTTATTTATTTTCCTATATGTTTACAATGCATCAGTGTTTTGTATAAAATAGTGCCCCTATATCATGTGTTTAAACTGAATTGAATTCTGTTCACCACTGTGTGCTTTTATGTTTTATATGCCATCATTCTCATCTTATTCACAGGTATGTTCTTTTTTGCCTTGCTAATCATGTATGATCATTCTTTTTGAACAGGCAGGAAAATATATCCAAAGTTTATGATTAAAAAGGCAATTCTGATTTCATATCCAAAACTCATGATTATTTTTTGGGTTGCAGGCAATATTTTTCCATGTGAGAAATAACAGGTACACAATTCTATAAAAATTCTTATCTATTTAAAAGTAGGGGTGCTTTACCAACTTCATTCCAAAATATCTGTCATATTTTACATTAGATTACTTGGAATTATATATCTTCAAGACACTTGTTTTCATAGGAGCCCCAAAGCCTCAAAAAGAGGCAATATGAATCCTCTTCTGGGCTGTCCATAAGGATGAGATGAACTCTTAGCTCAGCTTTGATGTGCTCCTACGTATGATTAAAAATCCAAGTATGTGATAAACTATTATCATCATCATGTCAATAAGAAAGGGCTTTCTGTAGCAATGCATGTTACAAGCCTAAGTAAGAAAGAGTTGTTGAAAGAGAATAAAATATGTCCATGGAGAATTAAACCAGAGGACATTTTAATTGTCTATACAGTTTTTCCTTGGGGATTTTGTCTAGAATATTTTTAAAAATCATAGCACATAAACCCTTCCTTTGAAGGAAATATTTCTGTGGCTGGGGAAGAAACAGTCATTGGCATGGAGCAAGAAAATGCACGGAAGCTACTAACAGAGACTTCCTGTGGATGTACCTAAAACTATCATAGAAAATATCAGTTTCATTAAATGAAGATTTAAGAATGTTTTCAAAAGTTATTTCTAAATAAATGAAGGGAAAACTCTTATTTCCTTACAGTCCAATGAGCAATCTTAGGAAAATGTAACCATCCTAGAGGCTAGCCTTGAAATAAACTAGAGGTGTACCCATAACCTCTGAAAGGAAGCACTGTGGGCCCGGAAGTAGTCTTAAGAGAAAGGCATAGAGGGAGAGGAAAATGGTAGGGTAAGTATGATTTTGGTAGTCAGCCAGCAGGATTGTTGATAATAAAAGCCTTCTGTCCTTCAACATTACATTTTACTATCACGTGAGTCCCGGGAACTCATCACAGACACGTGATTTCCGTTAAGCTGATGCTGAAGCTGATATGCTTTCGTCAGCCTGCAAGGCTATTGTCATGAGCCAGTGAATAATAGTCTTATTGACATCTACGTGGAGTTATTTCCTTGTGGGTCAACTGATTTTAATGCAAAGTAATTGTATACCCCTATTTTAAGCTGTTTAGAGTTGGGAATATGACTCCTTGGTGGTAAACCTGTCCAGCAGGTGTGAAGCCCTTGGTTTTAGCCCCAGCAATGCAAAATAAACCAATAGCAGCTGCAATTCTTAGGATCAGTGGGTCATTATAAAATTCCTCAAGTTTGATGTGCTAATTTGACCTAATTTACTTTCCTGGTGTTGAAACCCTTCATACACAACAGAATATTCAATGAAGTAATTATATTATAGGTTTTGTATAATGGGACTTAAATTGATATATACAATTGTACATATTTGTAATACTTTGTACTTCTGTGTATATATGTCTACATAGTAAGCAATTATACAGGCATATTTACTACATATATATGTTAAATATTATGTAGATATGAATTTGAAAAGGTAAATATAAATTTAATTGGTTATTGCCTGGCACATTGCTAAGCATTTTTTAAAAATCACTGACTATTATAAGGATGTATATCCAGAAAATACTAGTTATTTTAAGTTTTTTTTTGTTGTTGTTTTTTGGGTTTTTTTTTGTTTTGTTTTGTTTTGTTTTTTGGTTTTTCGAGACAGGGTTTCTCTGTGTAGCTTTGCGCCTTTTCCTGGAGCTCACTTGGTAGCCCAGGCTGGCCTCGAACTCACAGAGATCCGCCTGGCTCTGCCTCCCGAGTGCTGGGATTAAAGGCGTGCGCCACCACCGCCCGGCTGATTTTAAATATTTTACGTAGAACACTGGAGTCGTTTAGTATTATGTTTGTTCCTATCCCCCCTCTCTTTAGTTGCTCTTAGCAACTTGAAATAAGATATCTGCTTTTCAAGTTACAGTTTTAGATATATTAACTATAAGATAATAATGGTGAAATTTCAACCACCAGGTTCAAACTTTGCTGCCAATTTTAGTATTAGAACCTACCTGCCTAGTGGGCATCTACTTCTGAATGTATTATAGGCATGTCTATGTTAACAAGCCTGGACTACAACTCCCGATTCTCTGCCTGATGCAGGGTCTTCGCCTTTGGCAACTCTTGTATCTCTTAGCAGCACCACCATCCATTTAGTTGATTGGATCTAAACCACTCTTTGGCTCTTTTCCTTTATACCTCCAATCCAGTCCATCCATTGGCAAAAGTCCATTGGCTCCCAGTTCAAAATACTGCATACAGCAGGTCACGTCCTGCCTCTGCCTTGTCTCTTCCTCCACTTTGGTGCAACCCACCAACCTGCTGTCACTGCATGCTCCTGCTCCCGGCTGCTCCTCCCCTCAGCCTCCTGTCCATCCACTGTCAGAATAGCTTAAAAACATTTTCTGTATGGACCACTCTCCTCCTCACTGTCTGCACATTTGATTCACTGTTTTCCTTCAGGTCTTAACTCAGCATCAACCCTCAAAACTTTTATAACCACAGCACTGTCATTTTCAATTTCCTTGCTTTGTTCTAGTTGTGTTCATAATAACACTTATTATTATTAATGGCATACTTAATATTTATTTGTTTAATATTTATCTCTCCTGTAGAATATAAATTAAACTCTATAAGGCCAGGAGCATTATGTTTTATTTACTGCAGTAGTTCAATGCCTGGGGAAGTCTCTGACCCATGGTTGATGGGAAACAAATATTTACTCAATGAATAAATTCATGATTGGTCAATTCTTTTTATCACATCATTGAAAAGTGGTTTGTTGAAGTCATGGTGGTGATTGTGATTAGCAAAACTAAATAAGACCTGTGACTTATAATCTCCACCAGTCAGGATTTTTTTTTCTGTAGTTCTAAAATTATCTAACCATGAAGGATTAAAATGACTTATGAAAAAATCCATATGATTATTTATTCACTGTATTTCACATCTTTTTTTCTAGAGATTAAATAGACAGTAATTAGTGAGAGCAATTTCAACAGGCGGAAATAGGAATCATAAAAAGGCCATTTCTGTTTGTGTAGTCTGTATATTGTGGAAGTAAACTTTTACCTTTAAATATTAATTATTTCCCTAGGATAAGAAACTTTAATAATATATATCAGCCTTTTGTTTTTACAAACGTTTAGTGAGGCCAATAGCTGTCAACATAATAATTCTTTTGAGACAGATCAAAAGACTGCAAGTATCTTCATATTTAGAATGTATAGAGCCACAGGATATGCACACAGGTTTTGTAATCTGATTTACAAGCACTGATGGTCTGACCCTGGAAAGCAATGTTGTGAAAAGGGAGAGGAGAATAAAACCAATCAAAACACACAAGCTTGTACTTTGATTTCATGCACAATTGTCACAGAGGCGAGAGCTGAGAGAGTGAGATAATGTGGTGAGATAGATAGGAGATTAGAAAAGTCATCGCTCACTTACGATTTTATTCCCCTTTCTTCCAAAGGCCGAGAGAAAAATATCAGCTCTTTATCTTCAGCTCAATAAAGCAAAATCTGAACGATGTCATCCTGCATGAAAATGATTTCATGGAAGTCAATACATTATAAAATGTATTGAAGAATAACCTGGGGGGAAAGGATATGTTAGGAAGACCATACTGTTGAATCACATAATGTATGTATAAGCATTACACTCAGCACATTCCCATAGGAGATAGAGACCCTCACTTGATTTTCACAATTCTTTCAAATCAATTCATCTGCACTGTGGTCTTGGGAAGGCACTTACCTCAAAGATGTGAAAAATCACAGCCTTGGGTCTTCAAAAGATTAGCAACAGCCTTTACATGCCTCCATCTCCTTTAACATTTTAACTTTTCTGAATAGATGCCCAAGAAGCTTAAATTATTGTGGTATGACATTATGCAACTCACCTGTCAATAGACTAATAAAATAATATTTAATATGGTTCTATTTTTTTATAGCATTCCATTGGTGATTACTAGAGCCTAATGGATCTTTTATAGCTTAACCAATTATCTTGGGAAATGAATACATTGACATATGAGAAAAATATGCACTGAAAGTTCAATGAAAAGCTACAAACTTGAATCAAGAAATATATTCACACTAAAAATATCTTCTCATTTTATTTTTATTTAATCAAAAAGTGTTATTTCAATCACCTCAAATGATAAGGGAATCTAAATTGATAAAATTTTCCAAAGGAACTGATTCTAATTATCTACAGATAGTTTTAAAAAGGAAAAGACAGAAGTCTTGTCTCATATGAAGAAATATCTGAAGTGGCCTATCATTAATAATTCATTTAGAATCTTCTGTCAAAACATTAGTCATATGTTTGCTATTAAAGTCAGTTTAATCGGTATTTCATGTGGAAATCTCAGATTTCTGTGTGACACTGCCTTCCCAAGACAATGCTTCAAGAAAGAGGAGAGTTGGGGGTGGGGACAGCTAATAAGAAATGTCTAATCATTTCTAATTACCACCTAAAATAAATGACACTCAAACAGAACCAGTGATAAAAAATAGATTAAAATAGAGCTATTGCTCACAGAAGATAGACAGTTTCCTCACTCTCCCCTTTTCTTCCCCTCCTCATTTCAAAGTCAGCCCCTAGCAGATAGGCAAGGAGTCAATGAAACAAATGAAATAATTACTCAAATTCTTAGAAAGTTCTCCAAGCTGTGGAGAGCAAATGATTAACTTGTACGTGTCCTTTGCACAATGAATGCAGAGTGAGCACAAACAACAAAGGAACCCTTCATCACACTGCTGGGGCCTTTTGTTTTCTCTTGCCAACAGTATTAATAAATAAGGGGGATTATTTTCTTAAATATTCTACTGCTATCTATGGCAGTTTGGTAACTTATAGGATGGTGCAAAGAGTTTAACAGCTGAACTTGTGATTTTCCTCTCCAAATTGTGATTGTCTGATTCAAACAGAAGTTATTCCACATGAGTTTAAAGTTATTTTGTTATCTGTGTATCAACTAAAATTATGGTTGTACATATTATTAGGTGTGCACCTAATTGAAAGACATTTTTAAAGATTTATTTATTTATTTGCAGCCAGAAGTTTTTCTGAGTCCTGCCCAGTCCTCAGCCACTCAGACTCAAGTAAAAATGCAGAGGTTTATATTTATTAAAACTCCTTGGCCATTAGCTCAGGCCTACCACAGACTAGCTCTTACATTTAAGCTCAGCCCATTTCTGTTAATCTATATGTCGCCACATGTTCCATAGCTTTATCTGTGTGCCATTACATGCTGCTCCCTGGATGGCGGGTTGGTGTTTCCTGACTCAGCCTTCCTCTTCCCAGAATTCTCCTTGTCTGCTTATCCCACCTATACTTCCTGCCTGGCTACTGACCAATCAGCATTTTATTTATCAACCAATCAGAGCAACACATTCACAGCATACAGAGCAATATCCACAGCATTTATTTTATTTTTATTTGTGAGAGTTTTGCCTGAATGTACTTATGTGCAACTGGTGTGTGCAGACTCCATGGAGGTTAGAAGAGGGTACTGGGTCCTCCAGAACCTTAGTTATAGACTGTTGTCAGGCACCATGTAGGTGCTAGGAACCAAAGTTGGTCCTCTGAAAGAGCAATAGCAGCTCTTAAGCATCAAGCCACCTCCCCAACCCAGGTGTGTACCTTTGAATATGTTGATATTTGACTCTCAGGTTACTTATGTGTGAAACTGGCAGAATGACACATCCTTCAGAACTGTTTATTAAGGAATATAGATGTGTCGGGTATGTTGGTAGAGGCTTGGAAAACAGAGCCAATATTAAGTGATTTTGAAAAGAAAATGAATCACAACACTAAAAAGAATCCAAGCCACTGGACTAGGACCAATAATTTTCCAAGATACTAGAACATAGCATGGAACTGGAACCCCTGTGGTAATCCAGACACACTTCAAAACAGGAACGGATTTAGAAAACTAGATTACAGAGAAAATTCAGTTCTAATGCCACCTTTTCAAAAGGCAGACAATGAGATTCACATGCCATCAATTCATGAGCTTGAAGTTTCTGAAAACCCAAATCTCACAGTTATAGAAGCTGAGAAGTGAAAGATCAATGTGTCCACAGACTATACCTTTCCTGAGGCATTCTTCAAGGTCTCCAGACAGCCAACTTACTGATGTGTCCACACAGGGAGGAGTTCTAATCCTTTGTTCTTTTAAAGTTAAATTATTAAATGAAACATTTTTGATTCAGGGTCTTACTGAATAGCCCACTGTTTTCAAACTTATGATTGTAACTCCTTCACCTCACAAATAATGGATTCCAAGAGTCCACTATATTGCCAAAATTGCATGCCTGCTGCCTCTTTAACAGCATAGATACTCTCACCTGGTCTTCACCTTCATGAGTTCATTACATTTAATTAACTTTCAAAGTTCTATCTCCAAATGCCAAGAAACTGGAGGTTAGAGCTTGCATTAGTCATAGTTCTCTAGAGTAACAGAATGTATAGAATCAATCTTTCTCTATATATATAGAAAGGTGATTTATTAGAATTAATTACAGGATGCAGTCCTCCTAACCCAACAATGGATGGCTATAAATGGAAAGTTCAAGACTCCAGCAGTTGTTTAGTCAACAGGGCTTGATGTCTCGGCTGGTCTTCAGTGTACACTGGAATCCCAAAGAAATAAACTCTAATGTCAGTGAAGGAGTGGACTTACTAGCAAGGTGAGGGAAAGTGGGCAAAGAGTAAAAGCTTCCTTCTTCAATATCCTTATATGGGATTCTGGCAGAAGGTATAGCCCAGATTAAAGGATGTGTCTTTCAGCTAAAGATCCAGATTACAGGGATGTCTTCCTACCTCAAAGATCCAGATTACAAGTGGATCTAACTATTTCAAACCGAGGAAAAATCTCTCATAGGTATGCTCTCCATTTTTTTTAAATTTTATTTAATTCCAGATGTAGTTAAGTTAACAATCAAGAATAGCAATCATGATAAACCCACCCTGCACCAATTGGGAACAGGTAAAGCCCAGATCTCCACACTGGGCAGACCAGGTCTCCAGCCTCTAGGCTCTGGGGGCACATTCTATGCCCTTACCCACCAGCCAGTGCAGCCCCAGAGACCTGGCAGCAGCTTCTTCCTCTACCCCCTTGCCAAGCCAACCATCTTCTGTGGCACCAGTGACCACTGGAGCCATATACCTACCCTGTAACAATTGGGAACAGTGACTACTGAAGTTATAAGCCCCCTCCTGGACCTATTGGGAAGAAGAACAACCACAGGAGCCAGAGGCACCACCTAGACCAATTGGAAGAAGAGTGACCTGGAGTTCCACCTGTTCAAATTAAAGGAAGAAATGGGTAGATGGCAGTGTAAGAATACATTAAACAACATAAAGAGCAATATGGCACAATCAGAACCTAGTGATCCTACAACAGCAAGACCTGAACATCCCAAAGCAGATGATCCAGAAGAAAACAACCTTAAGAACAACTTTATGAAGATGATAGAGGACGTAGAAAAGGAAATGAAAAATTCACTTAAAGAAATAGAGGAAAAGACAAACAAAAATGAAAGGAAATCAAAAAATCTCTTAAAGAAAGTCAAGAAACCCAAGAAAAAACAATCAAACAGGTGAAGGAAACAATTAAAGACCTGAAAATTGAAATAGAACCAATAAAGAATACACAAACTGAGGGAATTCAGGAAAAGGAAAATCTGAGTAAACAAACAG
>CABHPR010150694.1:28260-84641 GCA_902168415.1 Peromyscus melanophrys | reverse complement strand
ACCACCACCACCACCACCACCACCACCACCACCACCACCCGGCTTAAACTCTTTTAATCTTAATGTTGGGAAATGTGTTCACAGGTTTCAGTGCATATCATAGCTGAAATAAATCTTAGAATGACCTCAGGTTAGATTAAGATATTTTGATAATAGCTTTGAGCTTAGGAATCAAAAAACAATTTGATTTTATTTAAAATTTAAAAAAAAAAGCTCAATTATTACTAACTATTGTACTTTCCTTGTGAGGACTGGTTAGTGACCAAAGATGATGGTCAATTCCTTGTACCCATTTCTGCCCCCAACCTTGTGATATAAAAATTATTGATGAGTGGATATGCATCTTAAAGTAGAGCTGATTGTTTTTCATGTATAAAAGTTTAGGTTCATGATTCCTTTAAGATTCCTTAAAGATTACCTTTCAAGTTAAGTAATAAGGTGATTGGACCTTTCCTTGTAACCACAAAAAATGCAGCCTTCCAGTAAAAGAACTGAGAAAAATACCTTGCCTTCTTATGCTGTTAATCTCTAACAAATCACTTGGGTATGAATGTACCTAGGTCATCTTTTTTTTACTTGTAATATGTAAAATATTTAATAATATAAGGAATATGTAATCATTCATTGTAATCATTCACTTGAAAAATAGAATGTAACCACATTGTAA
Source organism: Peromyscus melanophrys (assembly GCA_902168415.1). Lineage (NCBI taxonomy): Eukaryota > Metazoa > Chordata > Mammalia > Rodentia > Cricetidae > Peromyscus > Peromyscus melanophrys. The sequence continues at coordinate 83,974 of CABHPR010150694.1, read as the reverse complement.
TTTTTATACTGCTTGAAAGATTTTGCTGCAGTATATAATTGTAAGTGAAAAAATAAAGAGAGTTAGAAGGAAAACATCAAGAGAGGCCAAAGGGACATTTCTGGATAAAGATAACAAAAAAGAATATAGGCACAGAATAAAGATACAAAGGAAGGAAACTGTCAAGAGAGGGTGTGAGTGTCTTTTTCCTTACCTGCTTTGGATAAAAAAGATGAAGTATGCTGACTCTGTGAATTCCTTTCAAGCCCTGTACTGCTGGAGGCTGTCCCCCAGGCACTAGAATTTTACCACTGCATGGCGATTTTTCTACTATCTGAGTACTTGTAATTAGGTCCTACTTTTAGACAGATTATGAAAATTAAAGAGGATCTAAAGTTCATATGTTCTGTTCCAATGTGTAGGAATAGTTGAAATGAAAATAACAAATATCCCAATAGTCCATTGTCTGAGGAACATTCAATTTATAAACCCTGTTGGAAACCACATGAAAATGTACCTGAAAAGAAAAACAGAATATAGAGTATGACATTCACTATACTATGATATTTTGCAAAATCTCAGACATAAGGTGAAAAGAGGATGTTCACTAAACTTTTGTCACATAGGCAACACTTATATATGTCTGAAGAATGGATAAAATGTAACACTGACTTTAGACAGGAATGTTGGAATTATTTGTAAAATTCTGCATGCAAAATAAATATCAAAAGCCTGAAAATTGACTTGAGCATTCTTGTTGGATAGAGCATTCCCAAATACAGTCATGAACTCATTTCCCATACTTCAAGACTTTCTTTCAGAACATATTTCTTACCGTTGTACATATTTTCCTCTGTATAATGTTGCCTCTGCCTCTGATAAAGCAGAGACTGCAGAGTATAAAAAAATAAAACAAGGAAATGTCACACAGCTAGAACATATGGGGTATATATCTACATATATACACTTATAATACATATGTAAATATACATATGATAGATGACAGATATAGCTTATAATACACAAAACACATATATACACATTTCACAGTATATAAATCAAAATAACTCTACAATGTCTAACCACAAAATACAATGAAATGTTACTTTTCAATTTAATACATATGTGTAAAAGGGTTTTTTCAATGGTACCATAATCTAAGCTATTGTAACTCTTGAAAAGTAGATAAGACTTTTTCTTTATATTCCATCTGTGATTTTCCTCAGTCTCAATATACAGTATGCCTTGCAGTTAAGGATTCTGAAAATCCCCTCAGCAGGGAAAGGCTGTCTTCTGTTTCAACTGAACCCCTTGCTCAGAAAATGAAATTTCCAGCATGACAAATATGCATATATCTTACCAGAAGATTCATTACATTAGTTAATGTCTCCTATTTTAACATAATTCTCAATGAAAACTTATTGGAAAGAAAAAAGAAAAATATCATAATAAAATTAAATGAATCAATTCTTCTTCTCCTTAAAGAACACACTTCAATATCCTGAAGTAAATTTTTGACTTAGTATTCTAGAATAATTTCACCTAATAGTTACTTTTGGAAACTGCTTTAGAGTATGAAACAACACTTTAGCATTTATCTTCAGCCTCGAATTCATCACTACATAATGCAGTATATGTACTTTTTATCTTTCTTAAGCCTTGGGCTGCACATCCTTATTTATACTTGTCCTATGAATTTTGTGATAAATTGAAGACATTTGAGGGTATTTCATGTTGTTTGATTGATAGGAATGTCATTCTGTATGCTGTGAATTGTGTTGCTCTGATTTGGTTGATAAATAAAACACCAATTGGCCAGTAGCCAGGCAGGAAGTATAGTATAGGTGGGATAAGCAGAGAGGAGAATTCTGGGAAGAGGAAGGCTGAGTCAGGGTCGCCAGCCAGACACAGAGGAAGCAAGATGTGAAGGCAGAACTGAGAAAAGGTACCAAGCCACGTGGCTAAACATAAATAAGAATTATGGGTTAGTTTAAATGTAAGATCTAGTCAATGGTAGGCCTGAGCTAATGGCCAAGCAGTTTTAATTAATATAAGTTTCAGAGTGATTATTTTATAAGCAGCTGTGGGATCTGTGGGGCTGGGCAGGACCAGAGAAGACTTCAGCTACATTTGAGAGGCATGTATTTTATAGTGTGTCCTATAGTAGATCATGTTGTCACTTGGTAGATTGTATTTTCAATTGTATATTAGTCAACAAATGATTTTGGGAGTAAGCATGTGGAATTCTAAATAAGAACTTTTATGGTAATGTTGAAAACAAGTGTACACATAAACTTTCCATATTGAATATTTGGGGATATCTTCTTTGCAAAAAGAGCTCCGTGGAAACATTGATATTGAAATTATTGTTAGTGTATAAGGTTATAGAATGATGGAAATAATTACTTTTGTAGGAATGATACAAACCTAAATAATGAACTTGTATTTTTATTTACTTTTCAGACCAACATACAGGTTTTTCCATGTATTATAAAAAATATGATGTGGAGATGTATCTAGAATTCAGATACAAAATTTTCATGGAAATAGTAGGCACATTTTATGGAGATCCAAATGAACAATGGGAAAAACAGTTGCATGGAAAACTATATAAAAATAAATAATAAAAATTTTGTTTTCAGTATGTTAACTTTAGAGTAATTGAATACAATGATATTGTACCAGATTTTTAAAATTATTGGTGGCTACTTAATGTATTTATAAAATATTTAAAATAAAAAGTCTCTATAACAATAATTATAGAATATTTAGAAAAAATAAAAAAATACTATTTTTCTTAACTCTCTAGAAAACACTGCATAGAAATATTTGAGAGACATAACTATTTGGAAAGAATGAAAGTTCATGAATAAAGATATTATTGCTTTTAAATTTTCTGTGCCCCTGAAATTTTAACCATTTGAAGACACAATGTCATAATTTACATGTTATGGTTAGAAATATATTTTTCACACTATCCCTTATTGTGTCATATCTATATACTAAAGAGACAGAAAACAGCCGGGCGTTGGAGGTGCACGCCTTTAATCCCAGCACTTGGGAGGCAGAGCCAGGCGGATCTCTCTGAGTTCGAGGCCAGCCTGGGCTACCAAGTGAGCTCCAGGACAAGCGCAAAGCTACACAGAGAAACCCTGTCTCGAAAAACCAAAAAAAAAAAAAAAAAAAAAAAAAGAGAGAGAGAGACAGAAAACATCTTTTTCATGCTGTTTTCTTAATAAATATTTTCCACTTGAAAACATAGAAGATGAATTCTTAAAGAAATTAGTAATAGTGGTAAGTACTGTGCTTTTCTAAAATTCATACATTAAAATCTCAAAGTGAGGGTGATACTTCTAACAGGTAGAGACAGTAAGTGGTAAAAGTTTTATGCAACTTCTGCATTCCCTGATACTGTTCATCGAGTCCTATAAGCAATAACTCTAGTTTGTGGTGTTTGCATACCCAAGCATTTACATGAAGTCATAGGTATGTGATATTAGTCTTGTAACTGATAGACATTCCAAAATATACATTGAAGCAGATGGATTTCATAGCATAAGGAATGTCAAGAATAAAAATGTGCTTCTATGAATTGTCCTCCCTCCATGTTTATTGTGAAAATATGAACATTCAGGTAGAAGAAAGAATGAATGAGCCAAACAGTCATAAATTATAAAAGGGATCAAAATATGGGCTGTTTGAGGCTTGACATAAATACTTAAGTAATGTACTACAGACTATCATTTCAAACCAGGAAAGGGAATTAGGAAGGAGAAAATTACATTTATTCTGGTAATGAATACAATTTTGATTCCTTTCAGATATAGTTACCAAAGTCTTTGCCATAAACATGAAGAATATGGGAGCATGAATTTCATACAGTTGAGTTAGCCTTCATTGGTAATTCCTTTTTTGTTGTTGTTGTTGTTACATGTTCTAGGAATAGAGTCAGATATTTTGTTTCTCCCCAGATTTGAACTCAGCATGTTTTAGTTAGTTCATATCATATCTTCATACCAAATTGAAACATTCTTACTTGCAGAGAATCGTCACATTGAAGATTGGAACTGTTGCCAGAAGAGATTATAAATCAATTTGTATGTTTTTGCTAGATCAATTGTAGAAAAGCATCTCTCATCTTGAGGACAGATTGATTAACTTATACTGAAGATGATGTTATCCACATAGAGTTCTGAGATTTACTGAGATATGAATGGAATAAATAATTTATAAACATGGTGTGAGTTTGCTGGGTATTCACTTTATCCTGCAGATTTTTGCTTGACTCTCAGAAGATCAAGTTTATTACTAAAGTCCATGAACATTGTTTCCAATACTGTGGTGAAGGGAGAATAGGGTTTTGAGCTAAGCACAGAGTGAAGCTTGAATGTTGCTAAAGACCAGTTCTTTAAGGATGTCACCTAGGGTTGAATATAAGAAAGATGGCTAGCTGTAAAAGAATCTGGTAAGGAATGTACATCTGTCTTATAGTTCAATGCCCTGTTATAAGATCAAGAGTGACTGGGCAGTAGTGGTGCATGCCTTTAATCCGTGCACTCAGGAAGCAGAGGCAAGTGGACTTCTTCAAGTTCAAGTTTAGCTTGGTCTACACAGCAAGTTCAGGACAGGCTCCAAAGCTACACACATACAAAAATCCTGTTTTTAAAACAACCAAAAAAACATCAGTAGTCCTCGTATATACAAATGATAGATGGGGCTGAGAATGAAATCAGAGAAATATCACCCTTTACAATAGCCATAAATAATATAAAATACCTTGAGGTAACTCTAACTAAGCAAGTGAAAGACCTGTATGACAAGAACTTTAAGTTTCTGAAGAAAGAAATTAAAAAAATCATCAGAAAATGGAAAGATCTCCCATGCTCATGGATTGGTAAGGTTAACATAATAAAAGTGCCACTCTTACCAAGATCCATTTACAGATTCAATGCGATCCTCATCAAAATCTCAACACAATTCTTCACAGACGTTGAAAGAATACTCAACTTCTTACCGAAAAAACAAAAAACCCAGGATAGCTAAAATAATCCTGTACAAGAAAGCAACTTCTTGAGGCATCACCATCCCTGATTTCAAGCTCTACTATAGGGTTATAGTAATAAAAATAGCTTGGTATTGGCATAAAAACTGACATGTGGACCAAGGAATTCAAAATGAAGACTCTGACACTAATCTGCACATCTATGAACACCTGATTTTTGACAGAGAAGTCAAAACTGTACAATGGAAGATAGAAAGCATATTCAAAAAATGGTGCTGGCATAACTGGATGCCAACATGTAGAAGATTGCAATTAGAACCGTATCTATTGCCATGCAGAAAACTCAAGTCCAAGTGGATCAAAGACTTAACATAAATTTAGTTACACTGAACCTGATAGAAAGGAAAGTAAGAAGTAGCCTTGAATGCATTAGCATAGGAGATCACTTCCAAAATATAGTGCCAGTAGCACAAACACTGGGAGCAATAATTAATAAATGGGATCTCATGAAACTGAGAAGCTTCTGTAAGGCAAAGGACATGGTAAATAAAACAAAATAACAGCCTACAGAATGGGAAAAGATCTTCACCAACCTCATACCTGACTGAGGGCTGATCTCCAAAATATATAAAGAACTCAAGAAACTAGACATCAAAATATCAAACAATTCAATTAAAAAATGGGCTACAGAGCTAAACAGAGAATTCTCAATGGAAGAATCTCAAATGTCAGAAAGACATTTAAGTAATTGCTCAACATCCTTACTCATCAGGGAGATGCAATTCAAAATGATTCTGAGATACCAATTTATACTTGTTAGAATATCTAAGATTAAAAATGCTGAGGACAGCTTATGTTGGAGAGGATGTGGAGCAAAGGGAACACCCCTCCACTGTTTGTGGGAGTGCAAACTTGTACAGCCACTTTGGAAATCAGTATGGCAGTTTCTCAGAAAATCAGGGATCAATCTACCTCCAGACTCAATAATATTACTCTTGAGCATATACCCAAGGAATACTTAATCATACCACTAGGACACTTGCTCAACTGTGTTCATAGCATCATTATTCATAATACCCAGAACCTGGAAAAAACCTAGATGCCCCTCAACAGAAGAATGGATAAAGAAAATGTGATACATATATACAATGGGGAAAATACTCAGCAGGGAAAAACAAAAACAAAAACCAATGACATCATGAAATTTGCAGACAAATGGGTGGAACTAGAAAGCATCTTGAGTGAGGACATCCAGACTAAGAAAGACAAACATGGTATGTACTCACTCTTAAGTGGATACTAGATGTAAAGCAAAGGATAACTAGACTACAAACCACAGCTCTAAGGAAGCTAGCTAACAAGGAGGAGCCTAAGAGGGATGCATGGATTGCCCTGGGGAAGGGGAAATAGATGAGATCTCCATGAGTCACTGGGGGTGAGGGGGGTAATACACAGTAGGGGATGGAGGATGAGAATATAAGGGAATGGGATGGTCGAGCTGGAGCATGGAAGGTGTGGAAGAGCAATGAAAGAGATACCTTGAAAGGAGGGAGTGTAAACTCCACTGCCACCCTGATACCCCCCTTGAGGTTTCGGGAAGAATGTGCATGTGGATGTGACTGTACCCACCCTGTGATCAGGCCATGATCTTATGAAATTAGCCTCTAGACATAAATCAATTGAAATGAAATTGTGTGGGAATTGTAATGTTATGGCTTTTGTGGGTTTTTCCTTTAAAAGTACTCATGTGGCTGCAGTAGGCGCGACTCTTGCTCTTTGGAGCAGAGTAGCTTGACTACACAGCCGCATCAATAAACCTCTTGCTGTTGCATCATCTGGACTGGAGTCTGGGTTCTTGGGGTGCCCATCCGAGAAGGTAGTACCTTGGGTCTGGAATCTATCATTTGGAGGTCCCACTGAGATTTTGGGGTGCCCCCAGACCCCTACTCTGCCAGTTGGAGGTAAAAACAAGCTTGATCTATGTTTTATGTTATTGTGTTCTTGTCCCTTGTCCGGTCGATTTGGCATCTGTATTCTGTGCCTGCGCAGGTGCACAGGACCTGTATCTGGGACCTGTGAGGGGAGCAAATGTGCTCAGACATCCCCAGGTCCCCCTTCTGGAGGTTTCCGCCAGAGTGGTCTGGAGGAAGGAGGCGGACCTAGTGTCTCTCCTTCCTGGGGGGAGCGAGGCTGTTCGCGGCCACTCCCATCGGAATCTGTACTTTCGGTTTGTGGCGCGGACTGTGTCTGTCCTTGTCCTCTTTGTGTTTTTTGGAGTCTGTCTTTTGCCTCTACCTCTCTCTCTCTCCACATGGGGCAACAACTAACTACCCCCCTAAGTTTGACTTTACATAACTGGAGAGATATCCTCGCCTGGGTTCACAATGCCTCTCTGGATGTCAAGAAAAAGAAATGGGCCAGGCAGTGGTGGCGCACGCCTTTATTCCCAGCACTCGGCAGGCAGAGACAGACGGATCTCTGTGAGTTCGAGGCCAGCGTGGGCTACCAAGCGAGTTCCAGGAAAGGCGCAAAGCTACACAGAGAAACCCTGTCTCGAAAAAACCAAAAAAAAAAAAAAAAGAAATGGATCACCTTCTGTTCCTCAGAATGGCCAGCCTTTGGGGTCGGCTGGCCGGGGGGTGAGACTTTTAATGTTGATGTCATTTCGCAGGTGAAAGCTCCAATCTTTGACCAAGGACCACACGGGCACCCAGATCAAGTGCCTTACATTTCAGTCTAGGAGAGTTTAGCCAGAGATCCATCTGCCTGGGTGAAGCCATTCCTCACCACTTTACCTGCCCCAGAAACACTGGGGCCCTGACCCCCACTTCCCCCTTCTAAAAACTCCCCTTATACCCTTACCCCCAGATCCGCACACTCCCCTTGTCCCTTCAGCCCCGGCCGCCCTCTGACGGTTTCCCACTTCCTCCCTTTACCCTCTTAAGGAAATCCAGCATGAAGAATCTAAAGAAAAGAAACCCCTGATCCTTCCAGAGGACCAGGGAGATCTACTAATGGTGGAATCACCCCCCTCTTACACCGATCCGCCGGCGCAGGGAAGGGAATCCTTCAAAATGGCTCCGGAGGCAAACTCTCCCAGCGAGACCACTCTCCCCACTGGGATCTCTCCCCTCCCCCAAGCAGCCGCCTCCACTCCAGCCATGATAAGGCTGGGGAGGTGCGAGACACTGGGGCATCACAGGTTTTTCCCCTCCGCTGGGGGGCAGCCACTAACCAAACTCCCGCATTGTTTCCTTGTTCTCTCTCTGACCAGAGTGCAGGCAGCAGGCAACAGAAAAGCTCTGCAATGAGTCCTGCAGGCAGCAGCTGCACAGCAGCTACATTGGGGATGCAGGGCACTGGTGAGAGGGCTAGGCAGCCTGTGTGCATCACAGGGCCTACATGCAGCGGGTTTGGGGGTCCCAGCTCACTCAGAGAGCTGTGAAGTAGAGGCTTGGATGCATGGGAACTAGGCACTGCCTTGTGCTAGGGCAGGCTGTGAGCACTTTGGGGCCCAGATATGGCTGGCAGGTTCTGGCTGGGCTCCCATGTGGACATGGGGCAGAGCTGGCAGGAGCCAGCAGGAGCCTCGAGGAGCTCAGAGTGTGGGGGCTGGTGGAGAACTAACTGCCCTTCCAGGGTCACAGCTGAGGAGTGACCTACAGGTCTGTGGGCCCAGCCAGAGCATGGAGTCACTTTCAGTCTGCCGCTCTCATGTACTTGAAAATCTGAGATTAACAGCAATCTTTTGTCCCCATGGTGCATGCCTTCCCGTCCTCTTCATCTCCCATGCTCTTGGGTGGGGCTCCCAAGACCTGCCATGGGGCTAAAACCTGATCAAGGTCTGGCTCCAAGAATGGAATGTCACTCCCTATGTGAGGCTAACCAACAGTTTCTTGTCTACGGCACAGTGCTGGTGCAAATTTAGATTTCTAGATTACTGAGGGGAATCACAAGAAAGACTTTGGTATGGAAGGTTGTAGAAGGTCAGTAAACTGTTTGTTATGGTTTCTTATACCTGCAAATACTGAATTTGAAAGTTGAAAGTTAATTCTGGTTGGTTTTCATCTTAAAAATGACTAATGATTCTGCAAACTGCTTATATGTGTATAGGGACAGGTATATGACTTGGAAATGTAAGCAAGCTTTAACTGTATATATATATATATATATAAACTTGGATCCAACTGTGTGTATGTATGCAAGTAATTATTGTTTAGAAAAAAAACACTTGCTTTAAACAGCAACCATGTGGCTTCCTCCATCTTGGCTGGTGACCTCATGGACAGTCATGTGGCTGGCAGCCATCTTTTCCTAAGGTTATAAAGATCTACTCGGGTTAACACCTAAGTACTTATGTCTTTACCACGTGTTCAACAGCAAGTTTCTAGAAAATTTAAATAGATAACAACATATGTTTAATAAGTAAGATATTTGATAAATATTAAAGCTGCACATCAATGGTTTTATACAGGAATATACCTTGCTCTGGCACCTAAACTTTGTAATTTAAGATTTACCGATGTAAAATGATAATGATTTTAACGACATAAAAGGATCACAGGAAACAGCTGAGGTTTGCAAATATATGGCAGGACTAGAGTTCCAAAAAGAGTCTGGTTGCAGTGGTGGACCTTAGCAGTTTTAAAAATTGCCAGTGTCAGGTGATGATCACCGGAAGCACCAGCCATAATAAAATAGAGCAGGCAGGCTATGTAGCTGCCAAAGGTAGGGTTAAAGAAATCATCCAAGCCTCTAAATCAAAGAACCAGAAAGATTATAGATGAATCCCAGATATTGAACTTTGGGATTGTTTGTACTCTGGAGCTTGGTTGTACTTTATACAGAATATGATGATGCCATGTTTTCTCCCCCTTAAAGTAAAAAAGGTACTTTATTGTTGATATTACAGAAGACATTTGAGAGTTCTTAATCTTTTAAGAACAGTTTTTATAGTTAAAAACCAATGACTTAAAAATGTTTCTCCTTACCCAAGGTACATTCAGGCTTAAGAATGTTGTCTAGCCTCCCTGTATTTGCTAAGTTTGTTAAACTTAAGTTATTTGGATAAGCTGATATATATATATATATATTGATGATATTGATATTTTGTTTTGGTTTCTTTACTGAACCTGTATTTGACACTAGAAGAGCTTCAGCTTAAAAGCATTGTTTTTAATAGTCAGGCATGAGTAATCAAGTTTCTTTTTAATTGTAGTCAGGGTGAGTAAGTACTAATGTAATATTACAGGGATAAGTTTACTCATTTACTCAGTCCCTTGCATAAGTTTTCAGGGTTGAGCTTGAAACAAGTAATTAGAAACAAAGTTTGTCTATTCAGATACCTGGACAGTCCTCATACTTCAGAGATCTGCAGAATATGGCATTTAAATGTTGATCTAAAAGCTTATTATATGAGACAGGCTTTCAGATCCTAGCAGTAACCCAAAGTCTCTGAAGAAAATTATGTACAAGGCACCACAATGTCTGTGCCTGGATCATGGCAATGCTGACCACAGGGCAAGATGCCCCAATGCAGTGCCTGCTGCCAGGACCCAGCCCAGACTGTTGACAAGCAGTAGGACACTAGAATTGATTGCACCCTTTTGCCTGGTCAAGTTCAGTCTTCTGTGTCCCTATTCCACAGGAAAAATACTCTGCCTTATGGGCCTGATGGCGGAAGAAGATTGATGCTGTTCTGACTGGTGCCTCCAATGCTATGGAGGCCTGGGTAGGGATTGGTCCCTATAATTTAAAGGATTGGAAGCTTCTTGGTCTGCACTCAGATATAGTTTATCTTTCTCAGATCTCTGACAGTACTGATGGCTAGGCTAGCTCTAACTTTGTCAGCATGGCAGCATCAGACAACCAGATCCTTCTGCAAGGCCATAGCTAGCTTGTTAGCTCAGTTTTAAGAAAATGTTCTAAGATATAAAACTTTTAATAAGTCATACAGGTTCAGATATGAGTCTAAAATGAGATATGTTTCAGATTACTCTCCTGTTCTATGGTTCAGAGCTTAACATTTAGGAGTCTTGATGAGCTGGTAGAGCAATGACTACTTACTGTTCAGTCACAAGCTCAACATTTTGGATTTGTTTTAGATGTCATCAAATATGTCTAAATGTAAACATAAAAATGTTTCTCACCAGGCCAAAAATCTCTGTTCAATTTATACCTGGATTTCTGGACAGAAGAAAAATCCTCAAATCTATAGTTCTTGTTGGGACTCAAAGGTATGAGTCCACTTCTGCTGTTTTACAGATACCCATTACCTGCTTTGTCTACAATATGGATTTCAGTACAGATTGGTAATACTAATGTATCTAAAACTTTTATGTCATTTTGTAAGTAGACCTCAAAGGATCAAAAGAGTCATAAAAACCTAGACCCACTTCTCAGAGGTCAAAAGGACCCCAGATAAGTATTCCTGAAGATGGTATTTTTCCTCTCTCCTGGTCTTGGGACTACTGCTTTTCCCATTACTAAGGGTATGGACCTAAGGGTTCCAAATAAGTTCATAAATTTTAACTTCTGTTCCTAGTTTAAATTTGTCTCAACAGATTTCTACTTGGCTGGCAGACACCTCCAAGTTTCAGTTGCTGACTCCACTGCTCCAGTCAACTCTGGGCTCCAGACTTGCTAAAGGCTAGCTTGGACCAGCCCAGCTAACATGATTCTTCTCTGTCCCTATGGGGTCAGGCAGCTATATGCTACTGACAAATGCCCCCCTTGCCCAGTCTTTGACTAGCTTTTCAGTCTTTTTTTGGGGGGCCTGACAATGGTGCCCCAATGCCAGCTCAAAGCAGTTCCAGAAGAGAATACGTCATCCCATGTTCCCTCTTCAGAAAAGACTGAAATGCTGGGTCAAAAGAAAACTCCTTGGCATAGAGACAAGATGGCTAACTATGCATGGCCATTACAGGCCATGCGTTACTAGAATAGGCCACAAGTTACTAAATTCCAGAAACCAGGAAATGTAATACCATAATTTTAAGATTAAAATTTGCCAAAAGAAAATGCAGGAATGGGGCCGGGCATTGGTGGCGCACGCCTTTAATCTCAGCACTCGGGAGGCAGAGGCAGGTGCATCTCTGTGAGTTTAAGGCCAGCCTGGGCTACCAAGTGAGTTCCAGGAAAAGGCACAAAGCTACACAGAGAAACCTTGTCTCGAAAAACCAAAAAAAAAAAAAAAAAAAAAGAAAAGAAAATGGGGGAATGAAAGACCCTAAGCCTTCAGCCTTACACCCCCCAAGCCCCAGGAGAATGAGGAACTAAAAAACTAGTTCCAAGGGAAACCTGACTCAGTCATTACTCAACCACCCCTGCAACAATGTATCAATGTAAAGAGATTTCTATTAAGAGATATGCTCAACTGTGACTGGGATAATTGCAAGTATTCCAGGAAAGACCACTGTGACCTTTGTGTAAACTCCACTCCCGCCCTGATACCCCCCTTGAGGTTTCGGGAAGAATGTGCATGCGGACGTGACTGTACCCACCCTGTGATCAGGCCATGATCTTATGAAATTAGCCTCTAGACATAAATCAATTGAAATGAAATTGTATGGGAATTGTAATGTTATGGCTTTTGTGGGTTTTTCCTTTAAAAGTACTCATGTGGCTGCAGTAGGCGCGACTCTTGCTCTTTGGAGCAGAGTAGCCTGTCTGTACAGCTGCATCAATAAACCTCTTGCTGTTGCATCAAATGGACCGGAGTCTGGGTTCTTGGGGCGCCCATCTGAGAAGGTAGTACCCTGGGTCTGGGGTCTATCAGGGCAGATGTAACAATGGTTGCACCAGAATCTTGGCATCCAAATTGGTCTCTTCAGGAGGTAAATGTTCAGCTTTTAGGAACTGGAACTTTATCTCAGGCAAAACAAAGCACAAGACGGGTCAAATGAATAGGGCCAGAAAGACAGAAAAAAAATCAAGTCATATGTGGCTAACATACCAATGAATTTATAGGGACATGATTTGTTACATCAATGGAATAACCAGATTAACATTCCTCCTATCTCAGAAACAAACCATAAACTAATGTATGTTTCTGGGAAAAATAATAAAAGATATTATAAAGAACAGTCACCAATCATTCAGGTTGTACATAAACAGGACACAACAGCTGCTGATCTTTCAAAGTTAACAACAGCTCTAACTTTAAAATGGTTAACTGACAAACCTGTCTGGGTAGAACAATGGTCTTTGACATCAGAAAAACTACAGGCCCTAAAACAGCTTTTACAGGAGCAGCCATATTGAAGAATCAATCAGTACTTGGAATTCTATATTTATTATCAAAAAGAAATATGGAAAATGGAGAATAATAACAGATCTAAGAGTTGTTAATAAAATGATTCAGCCAGTGACCTCTTAACAGTCTGGAATTCCCATGGCTTCTCCATTACCTGAAGAATGGTCTATTATAGTGACTGATTTTAAAGATTGTTTTTTAAAACTATACATTTGCAAATACAGGATAGAGAAAAATTTTCCTTCACAGTGTCTAGTTATAAAAATTCTAAGCCCATTAGAAGATAACAGTGGAAAATTCTCCCACAAGAGATGTTAAACAGCCCCACCCTGTGCCAGTATTTTGTACAACCACCATCGGAAATGATTCATAATCAGTTTCTTCAATTTATAATTTACCATTATATGAACAATATCTTACTAGCTGGTTCAAATGTAGATATCTTAGAGAAAATGTTTGAAGAAGTAAAGAAAATTTTGCCATGTTTCAGGAGCAATTACAAATTGCTCCTGAAAAAAATACAAAGAGGACATTCTATTAATTACTTAGGATATAAAATAGGTTTACAAAAAATGCAACCACAAAATAGTTCAAATCAGGAGACATAAATTTCATACTCTTAATGACTTGCAAAAATTGCTGGGAGACATTAATTGCCTATGGCCCACAATTGTATTAACAACTCAAGAACTAAGTAATGTATTTCAAACCTTACAAGATAACAAGGACTTAAATAATCCAAGAAAATAATCAGTTGAAGCTGAGATAGAGTTGTCTTTAGTAGAATAGAAATTACAGGATGCACATGTGAATCATTTGGATCCAGAGCTTGATTGTATTCTGGGTTATTTTACCTTCTATGCATTCCCCTACAGGAATTCTAATGCAGAGAGAAGATAATATCTTAGAATGGATATTTTTACCACAAACACATAGTGAAAAATTAAAGTCATATGTGGAACAGGTTTCTGAGATAATTCTGAAAGGAAAGTTAAGACTTTGTCCATTAGCAGGAATCCACCAAGAAGAAATTGTAATAACTCTTAATAATGCTGAAATTTCCTCTTTGTGGGCAGAAAATGAACATTGGCCAAGAACTTGCAGTAATTTTTTGGAAGAGATTAACAACAAATAAACCAAAAGCAAGAGAATTCAGTTTATAATGAGAACTAACCAGAACCTCCCTCACCTGTATGGGGAACATCAATTTGTGAAGTCCCTACATTCTATACTGATGCAAATAAATCAAGAAAGGCAGGTTATACATCAGGAAATTTAAGTAAAGTGGCTCAAAGCCCTTATGATTCTGCTTAAAAGTCAGAAATATATGCAATTCTCATGGTATTATTAGATTTTCCAGAACCACTTAATATAGCTACTGACTTTCAATATGCAGAAAGTGTTGTTTTACATATTTAAATTATGAATTTATTTCATATGATTCAGAACTGAATTTGTTATTTATTCAATTACAAGGAGTAATCAGAAATATAAACCACCCCTTTTAGATAACACATATCAGACACCATACAGGTCTATCAGAACTTCAAGCACAAGGTAACAATGAAATTGCTCAACTATTGGTATGAAATGTGCTAGAAGCCTCAGGAGATTATAAAAAACACGATGTCATTAACAAGGGTTTGGAAAAATATTTTCCCATCACTAGGCAGTAAGCCATGAAAATTATGAGGAAATGTTCTACTTGTTCTTTGTAAAGCCAAACTCCACTACCTACAGGAAGTAGACCAAAAGGGTACTCAAAGAAATGAAATTTGGCAAATGGGTGTGTTTCATTTTGCAGAGTTTTGGAAATTAAAATATGTACACCATACCATAGATGCATATTCAGCATTCCAATGGGCAACTGCTTTGAGATCTGAAAAAGCTGATTCTGTAATATTACATCTATTAGAAGCTAGGGCCATAATGAGGAAACTTGTAAAAATTAAGACTGACAATGCTGTCTCTAGTAAACCAAAACAGGTTTTTTTGCATAATACTACATGTAGCATATTACATGTATACCACACAATCCTACAGCACAAGCAATTATAGAAATATCTAATCAAACTCTAAAATATATGTTCAATAAACAGAAAGGAGTAATAATGACCCCCAGAGATAGATTGCACAATGCTTTAAATTTTCTAAATGCTGATGAGAAAGGAATTACATCTTCAGAGAGACATTGGATAATAGAAAAAATTGCTGAATATAATTTAAAGATGTATTGGCCTCAGAATGGAAACCAAGATATATGTTACATTGGTGAAGAGGTTTGGCTTTTGTTTCCGTAGGAGAAGAAAAGCTATGGCTACCATAAAAATTGATAAAAAGATTAGATTAAAACAAGAGAGGCTTCTTGATTAGAAGAGGCAGGCAGTAGTTCACCAACCAGTGTGACCATTCAATCTAAACTAATTTATAAAACTAACAAATGCTTTTCACTTAATCAGATATAACTTGCCTAAAGGGAAACTCCCAAAAGTTAGGGTTGGGACAGGGTTTTGTTTTTGTCTTCCCAAGAGAATGTAGGCATCCAGCTAAGGAATCTGAAGACCACTGGACTAATGAGGCAACTGAAGAAAAAGAATGAATGAACCAGAAAAAATATCCCAAGAAAAGGAGTAAATTGGCCTAATGGTATACCATATTTCCAACAGGATAAAATATAAATCTTTCCAAAAGTTTGTTTCTGCTGTTCTCTACAGACATTTAAAGCAAATGGTATTTTTGTAGTCCAAATTCAATTAAAAACTAAAGCTGGCATTGGAGTTTGAGCACGGCTATCTCCTTCTCTAAACCCAAGTATGCTTATAAGAAGAAAATTTGAACTCTCTGTCTCATGTCAGAAGAGCCAACCGATATGAGACAGAAGAAAAACCAATATTAAGGGACTATTCTGTTGCCACTAATCTCGTAATATTTGGTTTTATTTTGACTCTTTAACATTTTTATTTTATAAATATTACCTTAAAATTTATAAAAAATAATATATATATTAAATTTTTGTCATAATATTAATGGTCATATAGAGTACTAATTCTAGAAAAAGGCTTCATCTAGCTTCTTGTACATGATTTCAAGTTTGAGTCTCTATTAAGGAATTAGGAGTTAATTTTTTTGTACTATGGATGTAGATAACAAATTATGGTCCTTTAACCTCTTTGAGATCTGCTGCATATGCTACTTAAAATTCTTAAGTTTTCTGCAATGAACCATGACCATGCCTAACAGCAACCTTTGAAGTCTCCAAAAGGATGATGGGGCCCCACAATGATGATTTCACTTAAATTTGTGGTAATGCCACTAAACTAACAAACACCACTCAAAGATCAGCTTTGGACTACAAACTGCTCAGGACAATTTCAGTGGCTAGCTAAGATGGTCCAGCCTCACAGACTACTCTAGCCAGGATTTGAGATAAGGCCTGCATTTTCCCATTATGCAGAGACTGAACAACAAATGATACAACTAGCTCTCCCAGGACTTGACAATTATACCATTTTTTTCAGAGTCCCCTAAACATGTCTTTGCCCCCAGACAATAGGAAGTAATTTTAAGAACACAATGCCCACATTCCCA
Source organism: Peromyscus melanophrys (assembly GCA_902168415.1). NCBI lineage: Eukaryota > Metazoa > Chordata > Mammalia > Rodentia > Cricetidae > Peromyscus > Peromyscus melanophrys. The sequence continues at coordinate 67,151 of CABHPR010150694.1, read as the reverse complement.
AGAGTTGCCATGGGTGGGCTTTGGTGACTCAGTGGGGTACAGATATTTGGTATTGTTTAGGGAGTTGATTAGAAGTTGTTATTGGTAATGGTCAAGAAAAAAGCCCAACAAAGGAGGTTAGACTCAGGGATACTGTCCTGAAAAGAAAAAGGAGAGATAACGACATAATCGGATAAAAGGGTAGATTATTAATCTACTTAAACCAAAAAAAGAAACTATTAGCCTTAAATATTTTACATTGGTATAGGTTTTTGTATATTGATACAAATTTGAGGTAATTTTTTAGAACATTCTGTACATCCATTTCTACTCTTGCTTTGGGTATTGTACCTATGCAGCTCATTTAAAAATGTAATGCAAATTTATAGTCCTTGAAAGTTATTATTACAAACCATTTAGGATAATAAATAAATTCAGGTTAGTAGTCACCTATTACAGTCAGATGTGTATTCAGGTTAGGTATGTTTTTAAGGTCAAGCAGAGATATATTTTAGATAGACAGGTAGTCTTCAAACACATCAGAGATATACAGAATATGGCACTTAAGATGTTTTGATAATATAAGGCTTTCTATGACAGTGATACATGTCTGATCCTGGCAGTACCAGAGAAGATGATGGTCATAAAAAAAAAAACCCTCCATATGTCAAAAGTTAGCTACTGAGCAAGAAATTGCCCTTGCCTCAATTGCTAACAGTTACTGTTCAAATTGGACAAGCAGGACACAAAAAAGTAACTGCTGCATTTTTGCCAAGGCTAAGTGGAACAGTCCTTTCAAAAATCCTGCTTCATGTAAATTCTGTCAGATATTCTAGGCCTGAAGGCTGAATATGGATGTCCCAATGTTACAGAGAATCCTTTTGTGACTGTCCAAGCAGCCAGCTGTTTCTGTCATTTCTTAATTTCGGAAATTGTTTGCGCTGAACTTCCTGATTACTCAGGTAATATTATATCCTTCTCAGATTTATAATGGAGTTGAAGACTAGTTAAAGTTATAGTTTTCCTTGCTACAAATTTCAGAAAAGGAACTCTAAGAATAGGTGGAAAGTGTATAAGGTTGAGAGACATAGAAAGAAAGTTTGGGGTTGGTAATACAAGATAGGATAGAAAGTGAATTAGGTACAACACTTAGAACTCACCAAGATAGGATAGATAATGGAGCATTTTCTCTGAATTTGTTAAATGTAAGTGGAAAAACATTGTTAATGTTATGCTTGCCTGTATATATTTGTACATAGTTATTGTACTGATTGTATATAATTTTTCTATGTTAGTTAAAACCTTTGCTTTTTATTTAAACAAAAAGAATAAAATAGTATGTTATATTTTCCTTGGAGGCAGAGGACTGAGCTAGTCAGTAGCTGACCTAAATTAACCATAGAGGTTTGGAGGACTGTAGACAGAGAAGAGACAGGAAGTAGTAAGGTGGAGGAAGTGACTTGTGGCTGCAACCTACTTCTTTGATCATTCAGGGTCTTACCCAGCTATTTGACTCTCAATTTTTGATTGCTAAAATTAATTAGGTAAATGCTTCTTTAAAAAATACAACAACAAAAACTACAAGACAGGTTATGTGTATACTGGTGCCTCTGCATGGGAATAATTTTGAGACTGGACAATCAATGTTACAATTAGTTTTCCCAGAACTTGACCATTGTATAAATTTTTTCATGGTCTCCTGGAGATGTTTTACAATAGGAAACAGTCTAGAGAACACAATCCCAAGATATAGAATGGGTACTTTTAGGTCATTTGGTGGATTATGTGGTTTTTAATCATTTAGGGGGGATATAGGAATACAGGATAAAAAGACAACTATTAACCTCAAATATTTCACATTGGTATGGATTTTGGTATATTGATACAAATGTAGAGTTATTTTTGTCATACTGAATGTATGTTTCTACTTTTGTTTGGGGTATTGTATCTATGCAATTCATTTAAATATGTAATACATAATTAAGAAATTCAGGTTAGTAGTTAGTCATCTATAATAATCACACTTGTAGTCATATTAAGTACATATTTTAGGTCACACAGGTATATTTTGGGTAGATAGGTCATCTTCAAATACTTCAGACACCTACAGAATATTGCATTTGAGATGATTAGTAACCTGAGACTTTTCATGAGAGTGAGACACATCTGCTCTTGGCAGCACCAATTTACTCCAGAGAAGATGATGGGCATTGAACAAACTATATATGAAATTTGCTGTAATTGTAGCAAAGTTAGCCACTGGGCAAAGAAACTGCCTTTGCCTTGACCGCTGACAGTGTGCTGAAAAAAATTGGACAACCAGCACACAAAGGAAAAAGACTCCCAAAATTTACCAAAAACAAGGTGGGGCAGTTCTTCAAAATTCCTGCTTCATAAAAACGTCTGCCAGATATTCTAGGCCTATGGGCCAAAGATGGATGCCCCATGGTTGGAAAGGAACCTTGGGTGATATTCCAGGCAGCCAGATATCTCTATTGTTTCTATAATTTTGGAAGTGTCTTGTACTGCACTTCCTGTTTACTCAGGAAATATTATATCCTTCTGGGGTCTTTGATGGAAGTAAGACTAGATAGCTATAGTTACAGTTTTCCTTAGTTATGACAGAAGGTAAATTAGGTACAAAACTTTGGACTCAAAAGGATAGAATAAATATGAATTATTTTCTCTGAACATGACAAATACAAATGGATTGTATGTTATAAATGTAATTACTTGATAATTGTTCTTATTATATTTATTCTTACAATTTAAAAATTAAAACCTTTATTTTTATTTAGACAAAAATGTGGAAATGTTTTGGAATATTACTTTAACTTTGTAATGGTGTGTTGTATTTGTTTATGTTCATTCATTTAATTGTATAAAAATGTATTGCTCTTTTACCTTGCTTGTCTGAGGCACCTGATTTGTCTAGTAAGAAGCCGAACAGCCAATATCTATGCAGTAGAAGGAGAGGTGGGGCTGGTGGGCAAAAAGAATAAAAGTAGGAGAAAAGAGTTGGGCTTAGAGATGAGGGAGAAAAGAATGGGGGAGAGAGAGAGGAAGATGCCCTGGTCCAGCCAGCCAGTCAGCTGTCAGCCAGCCAGACACAGAGGAAACAGTGAAAATAGGACATACAGAATGGAAGAAAGGAAAAAGGCTCTGAAGCAAAACATAGATGAAGAGAAATAGGTTAAATGTAGAAGTAACCATCTTATTAAATAAAGAACACAGAGCCAATGTAAAGATGAAAGCCCAAGAGGTCAGAACTAAGAGCCTGACCCTTCCTGCTTCAGCTATCCTCTTCAGCCAAGAGACCTACTTCCTGTGTGTTTGTCTTTATATAGACTTTCTGTTCTGCCTTCTCATTGGTTGTAAACCCAACCACATGACCGCCTCGACACTGCCTGTCTGTACAGACCTCCAGGTCTTCTATGGTTGGTAATGAGATTAAAGGTGTGTGTCTCCAATGCTGGCTGTATCCTTGAACACACAGAGATCTACTTAGCTCTGCCTACCAAGTGCTGGGATTAAAGGCATGCACTGCCACCACCTAGCTTTTGCTATGGTTCTAATAGCTCTGACCCCCGGACAACTTTATTTATTAACATACAAATAAAATCACATTTCAGTACAATCAAATATCACCATAGTTAAGAAATTATAAGAGTTAAAAAGTGGTGAGAGTAAGTTAAAGCTGAGAATTCAGAATTAATAGTAAGTCTCCATATCATGATTTGGGAGTTGGTTGGTGGCCCAAGAGAAATCCTGTTACAAATGTGTTCCTTGGTCACTATTCACTTTGTTTTGATACATGATCTCTCTTTGAACTTGAAGTCTTGTGATTCATCTAAGCTGTGCGGCAAGAAAATTACAAGGTTTTGTCATTCTCTGCCTCACCAGAACAGATTTTGAGATGAATTTTAGGGTGCCTGTCATTTTAATTTTTAAATATTATGTTTTGATCCTCTAGTTTCTCCTCTTAGACAAAAATTTACAATTCCTTTCAGATATGCACACTTCCATTGTCCATGCAACACTGTGTTGTCAGGGACTTTTTGGCACATTAAATACATTTTGTACATCAAATATACTCTTTGATATTTGGCCATTCATCCGTTCATGGTTTATTCACTAGTGACCACACCAATACAGAAAATTGATTCTTCATCTTCTTGTAGCTATCAATTAACAAAAGTTCTCCTGTGTGTGTGTTTGTACCCAGTCCCCTTTCATGCATGGGTTTTGTTTTCCTAAAGCTTATACATGTCTTGTGCATGCTGGTAAAACTACTGTGAGTTTAAATGTACCCATACCATTTTGTAACCAGATAACAATTTCACTGTAGTCAGTTATTACCTCTGGCTCCGATATAGTTATTCAAAACTGAGAAATCTGAAGTCTCAAATTTGTACCTTGACTGGTTTGGGTTCACTGTGTTAATAGCCAACTGAAGCATAAAGTTCTATCAGTACCTGGTTATTACATGTATTCTAGTGAGGCAAACTCAGGACTCCATGCTTGTGCTGTGGTCATCTTAATGGATGAGCTAACCTCTCAGCCATGATGAATAATTTTATTAGGAATTTGTGCTCATCTTTGCATTTACTACAAAAGGCAGCATGGCCCAATAAGGGTTAAATTTAATTTGGCCTTAATCCTATCTGTTAATATATGAACATCTCTGTACTAATGGTCCACATACTCAGAGAGATTAAAGCCAATGTTTGCTTATGTTCATCCTATTGAGTTTTTTCTTACATAACTATCACCTTGCTCTCAGACTAGCCTACTTACAAGCCTTGTTCTAACTTTACAAATCCACAGCATTTACGTTCATTTCAGAGGTGGATATACTTTAGTTCTTAACAGCTAAATGCTTAAACAAGAATGGAGATTGTTTGGATTTAGGAGGATGCTGCTGCCCATGAAGCATTTCAATTATAAGCTTGAGGACCTGAGTTTGACACCGAGGTTGGCCCATATTAGTTATCCCAGTTCTGTAGAGAACTAAACAGGAAAAATCACTAATTGCAGTGACTAGCTACTCTAGTCAAATCAGTGATGTACAGATTCAGTTAAAGACCCCATTTATAAATAAATCTATAGATTCACTGGAGAATATAACACATATTGCTATCTAATTCTACCATGAATATGTAAACAGACATGTATACAGGGATGTACAGAATAGATAGTTTTACAACAGGTTATCTTGCATAATGAAAACCAATTAAAGTAATCATTATTTTAATAATAACTAAATCAGTCACTCATAATTTAGTTATTCTCACAAAGCTTACTGTTAAAATATGTTGCAATAAGGTAAATACCCATGGATAACTAATCTAACTCCCTTCTTTTTCTTGGTTTTTTTCCTCATGCCTATTCCTTTCTGTAAATGTAAAAGCTCTTTTCCTTCTCTAACCACCATCTGTATTTTATCAGAATTTGGAAAGCTTTGCACAGGACTCCAAAATCTTATCACTAACTTGATGCTAATTTTGGTCTGATATTACAAATATATCTGACATTTTATATAACGTGCATAAATAATTATGTATAGTCATCATTTTGGAAAGTCATGTATTTTTAGCAAAGACTAGCTTGGTATTAAAATATTAGTATTTTTGAACACTCTGGTTTTGATTTAATGTGTCATACTTTATCTCATGTAAGTGGATTGTGATATCAGTTTTCTCTCTACCATACTAAAATGTTTATAATAAAGTGGCGTCTCTCTTTGCAAACCTACTGAAAGGGTCAGACTCACATTGTAATGATTTGCTGGTGAAAGATGTGTTAGAATTCCTACAATCTTTAAATGAATTCATAATAAATATAACAAAATTTCCCTGCCCTTAGTGAAATAATTCCAACATATTACTCATGGATTATGAGAAGATATAGAAGGTATTTGTACTAGTTGAACTTTGGACATCAGGTTATTTAAAAAAATGGAAAGAATTCCATCTAGTGTAAGTCAACCTTTTAAGGACCTTGTATTTTTGCTCCAATATCAATGTGTATGTATCTTTGAAGATTTAGGATCTACTGAAGACTAGAGAGCACAGTACTGTGAAATGTGTTTAAGAATCTACACATCCTTTAAACACACAGAACTTTATTGAAAAATTAAGGTCATTGCAGTGATCAGTGTTGACTGTCACCTGAATGGGTGTTAGAATAAATACAATTAAAAAAAAACTCTGAGATTATCTATCATGAATTATGTAGATTTTTGTCAAATTTTTGGTTTGAATGATTTAGGTGTTTTCATTGGCTGGGTTCCTCTACAGAATGAAATGGCAAACATGAGCTAAGCTGTAGCATTCCTCATTGTCTTTTTCCTACCAAACAGATGTGAGGTAGCCAATGCCTCAAGATCCTGTCATATGACTTCCCAATGATGAGAGACCATACCTTCAAGCTATGAAAAACAGTAATCACCTCCTTGCTTAAGTTGCCTCTGTTGGATAATTTCTTACAGCAATGAGAACAGAAACTAAGTCAGGCACTGTTGAGGATTTGTGTACTTGGAAGAATTTTTTCTGAATATTATTATTTTTTTAACCTTTATTGATTTTTTGTGGATTTCACATCATGCATCCTGATCCCCTTTATCTCCTATTTGCCTGCATCTGCCATCTGCCCTTGCAACCTCTCCCCAAAATCAAAACCAAATTTAAAAGAAAATCCCTAAGTGAAACAAAACAAAGAAACAAAACAAAAATATAATAAAGAAGAATCTTGTAATGGAAGCTGTAGTGTGGCCCGTTGAGACATAGTTTATACTTTAGTCTATTCATGTTTACTTGCAAGTGTTCATTGCCATTAGTCATTGGTCTGGCTTGAGACCTGTGGTTTTTGCTATTCCACTTATAAGGGGCTCTCGCTGAGGCTCCTCATGGATATAATGCTGTTGTTCTATTATTATTTTATTTGCTAAAACTGGGATACATTGTGCACATGTTGATTGAAAACACTAAATATCAGTTTCTATATAAATTGTCTTTGAAGAAAATTCATGAATAGTCACATATATTTTCTCATTTCTCTAATTTGTTATTATCATCCTGATGATCTTGTTGCTGAGATTGTGTAACTGGGTCACATGACCAAGAAAAAGTTAATGATAACAGAACTTTCAGGCTTCAACATCTCAGCCATGTAAAACTATTTTTTCAAATAGTTTTCACAAGACATATTTCATTATATGTTCATTCAAAATTGTCTAAACAACACTATTTGTGCACAAAGCCTGAGTAACCCCTGTTCTTATCTTTCACTGTGATTGTTCAGTCTACCTTCTGTTCTTCTATACAGTGAGCCAGTAAAAGATCCGCCAGATAATGAGCCACAAACCATGCCATTAACACCATCTACAAGCTGCTACAGTGACACTTACTCAAAGCTAACAAGAGATCTTAGACTGATACCAATTCTATTCCAATAACCCTGATAATTAAAACACCATTAATTATTATTAAATAAACAGTGAATAGCAAAAATACAGGGTCCTAAGGCCATAACAGCTAGTCAAGCACTTTTCAATTTAGAGTAACTTGAAACAGAGCTTCACATACTCATTCAACACAAAATAGAGAAGATTTTGATGCATAGAAGCAGAACTAGCAACTTACTTCAGATTCCTAGCTCCCATTACTAATACATAAATGTGAAAATGAAAGTAATGCATCTCCACAGAAAATTTATACTGCCATATTATTACTTAGAAGAAAGGTTATTATTTAACATAAAATAAAATGATTTCAAAGATGCAATTCTAAGCATGATCAATGAATTCAAAGTCAATATAAATGAATAAAAAATGAAGACCATAAGAACACAAATAGTAGAAATAATTAATGAAAATAATTTCATTTCACCCTAACACTAAATAATACTCATCCTTTCCCAATGGCCCATCGGTTTTCTATAAATTAGAACACAGACCAGAAAGCAAGAACCCCAAAAGTATGAAAATTAAAAAGTACACACTTCTCTAAATATGAATATTAATAAAAATGAAAGATAGAAACCACATAAACTCATGAAAGTTTAAAAAAAATGATTAGTGAAGTAAAACCGAATTAAGAATGATATCAAGAAGGAATTTTAAAATTCCTGGGATTGAATGAAAATCAAAACACAACATACCAAAATTTACAGGACACAAATAAAACAGACATAAGAAACAAGTTTATAACACCATGTGCCTATTCCAAAAAAAGTGGTCTCAAAATAATGACTTAATAATACACCTGAAGATATTAAGAAATAAGAAAAATCAAATAGAAAGTGTTAATTAAAATCAAGCCTGGAACTAATGGAATACAAATAAAGGAAAATGCTTCTGAAAAACTGAGAATTAATAATTAGTTTTTTGAGGAGATTGATAAGATTAACAAACCAGAAGCAAAACTGGTGAAAAGGAGGAGAGGAATTGAGTTGATTGAAGTGTAAACGAAAAGTGAAACACTGCTGAAGGAATTCTGAGAAACATCAGAACTTTCTTTAAAAACTGAGTTCCCAAAAGATGAAGTATAAGTAAGTACTGTAGAAACATTTAAAAATACTCAACAGCTTTTGCCATCAAGGACATTTCAATGAAACTTGTTTCAAGATTTCTTCTTATGCCAAGATCAATAAAACAAATGACAGTATATACTATTGAGGATGTAGGGAAAGGGGAACACTTATTAATTTCTGATGGAAGTAAAAACAACTGCAGCTATTATTGGAATCAGGGTGGAGGTTCCACAGGAATTAAAAATAATCTACCTCAAAATTCAACTGTTTGCATTTGGTCATATATCTGAAGAAATCTCAATTCTACTACAGAAATATGTTACCACCCATCTTCATTGCTGTCATGCTCATAGTAGCCAGAAATTGGAAACATTCCTGATGTCCATCATTGTGTGAATAGTGTAAAAATGTGGTACATGTACACATGGGGTACACCTCAGCTGAAAAAAAAGGAAATCATGACATTCTCAAGTAAACAGATGGTGCTAGAAAAAAAATCATCCAGAGTAAGGTAACCTATACCTCATAAGATAAACATGATACATATTAACATATATGCAAATTTTTGGGGTTAAACTTTAAATATATGTGTTTTTAAATGAATGAGCACAAAATTAAGGAGGTAGTAATGGATCCAGGGTAAGGAGGAAACATTCCAAGGAGAGAAAATAGAACTTCATCTTATAAAGACATAAAGCAACAACTAGAGTAGGAGAATTAAAAGTAGATGGGAATAGGGGAACAAAATGAGGAGGTTATATGAAGAGAGACAAGCTCTTAAATATATAAAGATATGAAAATATTCACCACATAATGGGTGAAACAATACTCTTTTCTAGATATCATATACTACTAAGTCAAACTTCCATTGCCAAGATTGTGCTATATCTTGTCTAGTCATTGGAACAGAAGACACATGCAACCTTCCACATATCATAGACTAGTATTTGTTACTTCTCACATTCTCATGGTAAGATCATTTTTCTGAAGACATAGTTCACTGATATCATTGAACAAGGAGAAAAACAGCTGGTACCAAACTAGAAGCTTCAATCGTATAGACCAGACTCCACGGTTCTTGAGTATACTCTGCATACTAAGTAATCATCAACATCATTGAGACCTGCCTGGAAAATGTAATAGTGCAAGAATGATACAAATGTTATGGAAGTGAACAACCATCCTTACAAATAGATTTTAAGGCTCACAGTATGAAATAACACAAGTAATCAGCCCTAAAAGGAATTTCCCAAAAGCTTCCCTTCAAGTCTCAGGGATCTGGACAGATGATGATAAAGAAATATTATAAAAAGCAGTTGTACATGATGTCAAGGAAAGAGGTTCTTTAAGACACAACATAGTCTATAAGCATATGAACTCACAGTCTATGACAACATGCAGAAACCAGCACAGGTTCAAACCTGACAAAATCAAGGCAATGAGAAGTGGAAGTACTGGGAAATGGGTAATTAGTGCAAGTGTTACAGATCCAGAGGGAAAGATACTCTGACTGTCAGAAGTCAGGCTATACATGGAATTGTTACAGCTCTGGAGGGAAAGGTATCCTGATTTGTCAGGAAGTCAGGCTATAACTATAGCTGTGAAAGGAATGTATCCTGGAACCCTACAGCTTTCAGGAGAAAGGTATCCTGACATGTTGGGAAATCAGACTATATCTCAATCTGGGTTCTGGTGAGGGAAGGACTTCCGATAGGATGTGACAATCCTGCTCCTCTCCAGAGCCTTTGCAGCTGAACTCTGGTGTACTCTGCTAAGTTTCCCAGCAGAGATATCTGTTTCTTCTCAACTCCAGCCCAAGTTGTTACTTTTTCTGCTTCACTTTGCTAAGGGTGAAATGTAGCAACAAGCTTAGGTTTAGGGGAAAAGTTATTACTTCTCTGCTCCTGAATGGAGCTTCTCAGCAGAGGTGTCCATTACTTCTCTGCTCTGGCAAAAGAAGGTCTTCATACAAAACTATTTCAAGAGATTTATTTGGGAAGGAGGAATCCGAGAGAGTGGCTGCCTCCACCAGGGTGGAGAAGGGCAGCTGCTGAATGAACAGGCAGTCTTATTAATAAAAACCTGTAGCCAAATATTAGGGAAAAAACTGAGATATCACAAAAGCACTGTGGTAATATTTTATTGTGCTGAAATGTGGTGATATTTTATTTGTATGTTAATAAATAAAGTTTGCCTGGAGATCAGAGGAAATAGCAAGCCATTTTAAGTAAACACAAAAGGTAGCACATGACCTTAATCCTATCACTTGTCAGGCACAGTCTCTGTGTGTTCAAGGCCAAGCCTTTAATTGCAGTACCAACCATAGAGACCTGGAGGTCTGTACAGACATGCAGTGACAAAGAAGTGAGGTAGCTGGGCTAAGAGCCAATGAGAGGGCAGAACAACAAGGCAATAAAGGCACAGGTTAGACAGGAAGTAGCTCACTTTGGAAACTGTGGTGTGGTGAGGTAAGGTCAGCTGGTGGCTATTCCTACTTCCCTGATCTCTAAGACTTTTACCTCTATATTGGCTCCATGTTTTTTATTTAATAAGACTGTTTAGAAATTTGTCTACAATTGGTGCTCACATGGCAAGAATTTATTAATAAAACATTGGTGGCCTTACAGCCTGGGGATTACATCCCCCCCCCCCCCAGCTGGGCTGGAACTAAAAGCAATCCGGCTATATGCAGCTAGAGCTGCTTGCAGCTAGATCTCCAACTCATGTGGCCAATTCCTTTTGACTTTCTTTAGCTCCTGGTGGGTGGTAGGCTCTTGTTCTCTCTGGATTTCCATCTTGAACTGCCACTATGCTAGGTAGCTGCTTTGAAATTCCCTCAAACTTCTACTGTTCTATGAAGACTTGGTAAGTCAATTAAGATATCTTAAAGGGAGAAACTAGTTAAAAGAGAATTTTTTCCCCACATTAAAAAATGGGGGACGGGCGTTGGTGGCGCACGCCTTTAATCCCAGCACTCGGGAGGCAGAGTCAGGTGGATCTCTGTGAGTTCAAGGCCAGCCTGGTCTACAAAGTGAGTTCCAGGAAAGGCCCAAAGCTACACAGAGAAACCCTTTCTCGAAAAACCAAAAAAAAAAAATGGGAAACATTTTTCAATGGAAGAAAATTGGTCTTTGTTTGATAACACATTAGGCAGTCTAAAAAGGAACAATTAAATGAGAGGATAATTAATGTTGATGTGATGTATATAACATCAATTATGATTATTATTTGTTAATTATTCTCATTTTAGTATTAAAAAGGTTGGTCAATTTAAGTACCAAGATAAAAGCTTTAGAAAAACCTGTTGAAATGAATTATAGGGAAATTCAGACCCAGACAGGAACATTCAAAGGTGAAACTAACTCAGGACTGACTTTAGAAAAATCTGTTAAAATGACTTATAGAGAATTTCTGACCCAGACAGAAGAACTTAAAGGGGAAATTATTTCAGAATTAAATTATACAGTTACAGAGAGACAGCCTGTTTTCAAACAACCAAACTTAATCTATCCAGTAACCTTACAGGAACTACCTGCTCAAGGGAATGTACAAGCTAATTGAACTCCAGTGGAAATGTTAGATTTAATGATATATAAGGAATCTATTGTATCTTATGGCATGGATTCTCCATTTGTAAAGCAAATGTTAAACTCATGTTCAACTTGTAACAGGATTATTCCTCAGGACTGGAAAGAACTGGTAAGAGTTGTGCTGGAGTCTGGAGCACAATTACAGTGGAAAACATGCTTTAAGGAGGAGGCTAAAACAATAGAACACCAATGTAGAACTAGAGTTCAGCTTATTGGAGAAGGCAAATATGCTGATATATAAAGACAATGTTTGTATGATAACCAAACCTTAATTCTATGCTACATGGCATCAATGAATGCATGGGACAGAATTGAGGAAGCAGGAAAAAAAATTAATCATTCACAAAAGTTATACAGAGCCCTAGAGAATCCTTCACAGATTTGTTACAAAGGTTGTCTTCAGCAGTAAATAGAATGATAGCAAATTCAGAAGCTAGACAGATAATAATTGAATCTTTGTCTTTGGAGAACGTGAACGCAGCATGCAAAAGAATAATCAGGCCATTAAAGGCAAGATCAGTATCCTTGTTCCATCCATTTGCCTGCAAATTTCATGATATCATTGTTTTTTTACTGCTGAGTGGTACTCTATTGTGTATATGTGCCATATTTTCTTTATTCATTCTTCAGTTGAGGGGCATCTAGGTTGTTTCCAGGTTCTTGCTATTACGAATAATGCTGATATGAACATAGTTGAGCATGTGTCCTTGTGGTAAGATTGAGCATTCCTTGGGTATATGCTCAAGAGTGGTATAATTGGGTCTTGAGGAAGACTTATTCCCAAATTTCTGAGAATCTGCCATACTCATTTCCAGAGTGGTTGTGCAAGTTTGCATTCCCACCAACAGTGGAGGAGTGTTCCCCTTGCTCCACATCCTCTCCAACATAAGCTGTCTTCAGTGTTTTTGATCTTAGCCATTCTGATAGGTGTAAGATGGTATCTCAGAATTGTTTTGATTTGCATTTCCCTGATGACTAAGGATGTTGAACAATTCCCTAAAAGCCTTTCAGCCAAATATCATCTTGAGGGAGGTAACCCAGACTCAGAAGGACAAACATAGTATGTATTCACTCATAAGTGGATAATAAATGTGAGGAAAAGGATGGCCAGACTACAACCCACAACTCCAGAGAGGCTTACTAACAGGGAAAGACCCTAGGAGGGACACATGGATGACCCTGTGAAGGAGAAGTGGATGAGATCTACATGAGTGGACTGGGTGTGGGGGGTGGCCAAGGGTGAGGAGTAGGGGATGAGAACACAGAGAAATGGGAGGCTCAAGCTGGAACAGGGACAGAGTGGGAGGACAAGGAGGAAGATATCATGATAGATGAGGACATTATGGGAATAGGAAGAGGCAGGGTGCTGGGGAGGCTCTCAGGAATCCACAAGGTTGACCCCACTGGTCTGCTGGTAGTGGTCCAGAGGGTGCCTGGACTAGTCTACTCTGGTGAACAGCCTAGCAAATAACCTAGTTGTCATCATAGAGCCTTTGTCCAGTGACTAATGAAGGCAGATACAGAGATCCATGGCCAGGCACCAGGCTGAGCTCCGGGAATCCAATTGATGAGAGAGAGGAGAGATACTGCAGGCAAGGAATGCTGAGATCATGATGGGAGGATGTGCAGAGATGACCAGCCACACTAGTGAAAGCCCATGTACTATGGACTGGTGGCTGTGGAGTCCCCATGGGACTGGACTAGGCCCTCTGGATATGGAAGACAGTTGTTTGGCTTGAAATGTTTGGGGGGCATCCAGGAAGGGGGATTGGGATCTGTCTATGGTCTATGGGCAGGCTTCTGGAACCCAGTGCCTGTGGTGTGACACCTTGGGCAGTCTTAGTGCACTGGGAAGGGGCTTGGACCTGCCTAGGCTCAGTGTGCTGGGCTCTGCTGACTCCCCATGGGAGACCTCTATTTGGGGAATGTGGGGATGTGGGGTGGCTTGGGAAAGAGGGCTGGAGGGTGGGAGGAGCAAGGATGAGGTATCTGTGGATAGTATGTGGAGTCAGTAGAAAATTTCTTAATAAAGAAAAATGAAAGAAAAAAAAAGATTCAAGGCTTTGATTGGGGTAAATATTGGACCTCCGTTTGTGCCTCATGTGTTCTGCGATTCCTCTTCCTCTGAACATCCCTTCTGTAACTTTGCAAGCAGGCTGTTCAGGCACTTACTGAGTCAGCTCGGAACACTTTTGTGTTTCTTCCTGTGGTATTGCAATGTAGGCCCAGTGAAAGTGTTTCCTAAGTGGTCTTTTCTTGCTACTTTAAGCATGGACTGAACCGAGTAACTCAGGAAAAGATCAGTCACAGCAGCAGCTACAATGGAGCAAGAGTCCCAACAGCCAGAGACAGCCCCAGCCGTGAACGTGGCAAGTGAGCCAGATAATTGGCAGTGAAGAAGAATCTACTGAGAGCAACCACAGAAGGAAGAGGAAGGGTGCTGGAAGCAGAGAACCAGCCAGAGAGCTAAGACCAAGATGAATGGAAGGCTATCAGGAGCCAAAGAAGAGGAACAGTAGGCCTTGGTTACCAGAAGATTTCCAGAATATTTTTATGACTCTAGGAACAAGGGCTTTAACACTGGCTACTGTTAATAACTTAAATGTATTAAAACTTGACTTCCTAGGTCAACACAAGAGTTAAGGGTGCTGATCTCCAAAGCTTGCTAGACAAGTGCCATGTAAAGCTTGGCAGCTCCATGTGCTGTTGTTCCCACCTGCTGCTATCACAGCTACCTACTGTCAAAGACCATGTGAAACAAAAGCTGCCCAGGAACAGCACCTGAAGAGCTTTTGCATGATTTCTATCTGAGCACAAAGACCCTAGCCAGCTTTTTAACACTTCTAGAAGATTCTGGTACACATTCTCACTAGGCTTCCTTGCTCATAAGATTTGCTGGTTTAGTACAGGAGTTCCACTCTCTACTTGACTTTCTCACTTGACTGAGCACTGTTCCCTTTATGCAGTGCTGGTGCCCTTGTCTTCCTTCTTTGGGAGTATGGCATGATCTTTATGTAAGACTCCCTGCATTCATTTATATCATTAACTTTGCCCAGTCTTTTAAAAATGTTTCTTCAAAGCTGGACAAAAATGGAGTGTTAGAGTGGGCTACATCCTTGTCCTCATCTAGTCAGGCTTTTTTCCACAGAGTGAGAGAGTTTTGGGAGAGGAGGGCCCACGTGTCAAGGAATCACTGTCCCTTCTAGGTCACTGGTTTCCAAATCCCAATGTGTTTATGACTATCTGGAGATGTTTCGGAGGTCAAGATTCTACTTCATGTGTCTAAACATCTACAAGCTCTCTGTGCCTCCTTCCAGTGTTGTTCGAATTCACTTGCCTTCTCCAGTCCTCTGTTATGGTTTAAATCTGTGCTGTATGACTATTTCCTTTGGATTATAACCTTCTGTTGTGGAAGGAGCGGAAGGCTCACCAGGCTTATGAAGTTCATGAGAAGCAGTCTTCTTGAGGCTTCTCTCCGAACCTGTGTGATGTGCTAGATTGTAAGGCTGTAGGACCCTTCAGTGACAGGACCTCTCCTGTTGAAATAGATCTCCAGAAAAGCATCTTGAAGGCTACATCTGGTCCCACATTGTGAAGAACACCCATCGATAAAGTTGCAACACAAGCAAGCCTCCCATATCTCATAGGTGATGAATTTATTGTAAGGAAATTCTTAAGAACAAAAGGAGGGTGATGAGTGTTCAAGAAAAATGGGAAGATGAAAGAACTCAAAGAAGAAAGGAGTTAGTGTCAACAAATTGCAGGAGCTGGAGAAAGGAAATCACTCAATTTGCTGAGGAGAACTGAGATTAAAGTACTGATTTTCATCTGGCCGAATTTAGTAGAAAGACTTACTTACTTTTCTAAGTGGTTGAGCAGGGCTGAGTTGCTGAAGCTCAGGTACAGTAACCCTTTCCTGTACCAGGGATAGACTGCTCTCTTCGTTTGCACCTACCCCTGTTCATGGTCCAGTGGCTGGACACAGGCACAACACAGTGATCACAAAACGAACATGAGAGGCCAAGATTATGAAAAGACGTGAGTCGTATATCGAATGCTTGAGATCTGATTCCTCTCTTGATGGTGTAAAACCTCATTAGTCCCTTCCTTCATTGGCAGCTCGCTCTTCTTTGATTGGCTGAAGGCCTCAACAGGCGCCGACTTCATTTGGAAATGGTGTCAGCCTTATTTTGAGCCGCAACACAAGACCAAGCCAGCTTGAAATTTAACAAAATCTTCACTTTTTCATTCCCTTCCAACAGAGAAATATTCATGATTACTTCTGAGGTGGCCTATGATGCAGAGTTCAAGGGTTCTGACCTTTCCACACACAAAGCTAGAAGCCTTCTCCTCCTTTACTAGTTTGTTAGTGAATGGATTAGGGTCACATGAATAAGTACAAGAAGGATGCTGTGCCTTTAGACATTGTGTCTTTACTCCTGAAAAGAAGCTGTCTATTAGTGTAGCATTGCATGGGAGACTCCTTGCTTACTCTGAGTGTCTGCTTTACTTCTGTTCAGTCTGCAAAATAAGTGAAATAAAAAAAATGTGTGTCTGCATCAGAACTGTGGGAGTCTGAAAAACATTTGGGCCCCTGAGTCACTGAAAGCACTCTCTGTGTACATGTCTGCCTGTCACTGCAGCTGTGCCAACTAATTCCCTTTTATTTGTATTTTACTTTTTTGTATTAAAAGCACTTTTAAGCTATGTCTTCCAAATGTGTCTGAGGTTTCCTAACTGTCTTAACAATGTATACACATTACAGTGAGAGCAGGCAATTTTATTCAATCTGGGTTTTGTTAAAGAGTGACTTTTAAAATGGTTTGAAAGAATATTAAAATGTATTAATCTGTATTTGAAAGCTTGATCTGATTAAAAAATTTTTTTCGTTAACTTAAAAAAAATCAGTATCCGTGGAGGATTTGATCAGGGACAAAATTAATATTGACTTTCATGACCATGATGATATGAGGATAGGAGAGGTTATTTCAAAAACTTTGAAGAAAAATAATGTCAGATGTTTTGGTTGTGGTAAACAAGGTCATTTGAAAAGGGAGTGTAAACAGAGCATTCCTAGAGAGAATGTTTATTCAGGGAACAACAGCAACACAATGCCCCTCCCTTCTGGATTATGTAGAAGGTGTGGTAATGGTAAACTTTGGACCAACGAATATAGATCAACAAGGGACAGACAAGGTAATTCTTTGCCTCTGCCCTCAGGAAACTCCCAAGGAAGCCTCATGAAGGCCCCCACAACAAATTCAGTTCAGACCTTTCCTGCCATCATAGAAGAAACCCCTCCCAGAGCAATTAAATAACTGAATGCCTATTGGAATAAACCAGGTTGCTCAAGGTGACAAAACAGCTGTAGCAGACAGAAGAGGAAATTCAGGTGAAACCATAAAGCAAATTTTTTGACAAACTTCTATAAATGAACAAAGACTAAAATTAAAAGTATAAATAAATGACGTTTTCTTGGAAGGTTTAATTGACACAGGTGTAGATGTGATACTAATTGCACCAGATTTTTGTCATCCAAATTGGCCTCTTCAAGAGGTAAATTTTCAGCTCTTAGGGATTGGAACATTATCTCAATTGAAACAGAGTGCAAGATGGCTTGAATGTATAGGACCAGAAGTACAGAGAGGAAAATTAAAGCCATATGGGTCTAATATAGCTATGAACTTATGGGACCATAATCTATTACAACAATGGAATACTCAGATTGACATTCCACCAAACTCAGAAACAAATAATAAACTAACACGTTTCTGAGAGAAATATGAGTAGGTATTATTATAAAGAGAGGTCACCAGCCATCCAGATTTTACAAAAACAGGACACAACAACCAATGATCTTCCAAAGACACCTAACAGTCTTATTAAATAAGAAACACAGAGCCAAATGCAGAGTTAAAAGCCCAAGAGGTCAGAGCAGTAGTAAGAGCTGATACTAAAAACTCTTCTTCTTATCCTTCTTGCTGCTGCTGTCCTTCCCCTCAGCAAGTGACCTATTTCCTGTATATCTGTCTTTTTATTGACTTTTTGTTCTGCCTTCTCATTGGTTGTAAACCCAACCACATGACCTCCTCATCACTGCCTGTCTATAAAGACCTCCAGGTCTTCTATGGTTGGTATTGAGATTAAAGGCATGTGTCTCCATGCTGGCTGTATCCTTGAACACACAGAGATCTGTCTGCCATGTGATCTGGATTAAAAGTGTGCACCACCACCACCACCACCACCACCACCACCACCACCACCTGGCTTCTGCTATGGCTTGGTATTAGCTCTGACCCCCAGGCAACTTTGTTTATTAACATACAAATAAAATCACATTTCAGTACAAATGAAATATCACCATATTTCTCCCTTTCTATTTTAATAAAAAGAAAAAAGGAAAAAAGTTATAACTAATATAAGAAAAACTATATACAAAAGTACAATAACTATATACCATATATACAAGCAGTAAATACCTAAACAATGTCTAGTCCATTTGCATTTGACAAATTCAGAGAAAATAATTCCATTATCTATCCTATTTTGGTAAGTCCAAAATGTACCTGATTGACTTTTTTTCTTAACTTATATTACTAAGGGAACTGTCTTACAATGTCTTTCAAATTTATACACTTACACCTCTTTAGGGAGTTTCATTTTTGAAATTTTTAACAAGGAAAACTATAACTATAACTATTTAATCTTCAACATAACTAACTAATCTTTAACTCCCTCAGACACCCAAGAAGGAAATAACATTACCTAACAAAAATAAAAACAGGAAGTCCATGTAAGCAGCTTCCAAAAAAAATGTGAGTTGACAGAAACAGCCAGCTGCCTGGACAGTCACCTGAGGTTTCTCCACAGTGTTGGGGCACCATCTTTAGTCTATAGGCTTAGCATATCTGACAGACTCATTTGTGAACTAGGATGTCAACATTTTGGCCTCACATTTGGTGAGAGCAGTCCATGTACCAGAAACACCTGAATTCCACTAGTGTCATGTCATGATTCAGAATTTTAAATTCTGGAAATTGTTGATGTTTTTTTAATTCAGTTGCCCATTTTTTTGGCTGTGTGTGTGTGGCTTTATCTTAGCATCCCATTCTTTTCCACATCCATCTATTAAGTGTCAGTCTACTATTGAGAGGTGTGCGCTTAGTTACTCTTCAAGAATAACTGTTTCAGCTGTTGTTTCACTGCACATCAGAAATCATCAGTCCACTGCCTGTTCAGCTGCATTCGAAGAAAAGGGCACTTCAGGGATGGTGCCATATTGTCCTGGCCTCACAAGATGCCTTTTGATAAAGCTACAACCACACATGTCTTGGCAATAATCGGTAGTACTTTGTTTTGTGTCCTGTTTGTTCATTTTGTCCTGTTTTTCAGCAGTCAATTTGAGAATACTTTGTTGTCCAGTGGCTAACTTTTGACACAATGAAAGTTAACTCCATATGTAGTTTCTTTAATGCCCATATTCTCTCTGAAGTAGATTGGTACTGCCAGGAGCTGACATGTCTCATAGTCGTAACAAAAAAGAAAAATTTTCTAAGTTATTAAAATATTTTAAATGCCATATTCTGTAGATCTCTGAAGGGTTTGAAGATGACTTGTCTATCTAAAATATATCTATATACCTAGAAAGCAACATGACTATAAGTTTGACTATCATAGAAGATTAATTATTAATCTGTATTATTAAATTATCTACTACAATCTAAATGAGTTACATAAACATAATACCTCCAACGAGAGTAGAAGTATATATACAGTATAAAAATTAAGTTTAAACTTGTATCAATAAACTAAAATCCATAGCCATGTAAAACATTTCTAAACAAGTTGTTGCTCTTTAAAAGTAGGTTTATTAATCTATTTTTTCATCCTATCATATCTATATCATATCCCTTTTTGTTCTTTAGAAAGAGATCGCATTTATAATCAACTTGATTTAAATAAAAATATTGGTTTTTCTCTGTCCCACACCAGAGGGCTCTTTTGATATGGGACAAAAGAATCTCTTAACCATTCTTTTTAGCCATATGTTTGGGTTTAGAGAAGGAGTGAGCCAATTTCATCTCCAAAGCCAGCTTGGTATATTTGGGAATTTGGGCGTAGCTTCTCTTATTACTTCCTGCTGGAGGGGGGTGCTGTATCTTATGGGGACACAAAGAAAATTTTAGGATTATGGAATAGTCCATGAGGGTGTATCGTCTGAGCCAGTTGCCTTGAAACCGTTCTGGGGCCGGTCGGTGGTGGTGCACACCTTTAATCCCAGCACTCGGGAGGCAGAGGCAGGTGGATCTCTGTGAGTTTGAGGCCAGCCTGGGCTACAGAGTGAGTTCCAGGAAAGGCACAAAGCTACACAGAGAAACCCTGTCTCAAAAAACAAAAAAACAAACAACAAAAAAAAAGGAAAAAGAAAAAGAAACTATTCTGGATGTTGGATCATCTGGGCCATGGTGTCATCAGAGACCTTTCCAGGGGTCTTGGCTGGTCAAACCTGGTGTATCTTAATCTGGAACAAGTCCATAGCCTCTGGCTTTCTGTGGAAACAAAAGCAGAGCCTCCTTTTATAGTACCATATCCTTACATCCAAATTTTGAAGTCAAGGTACCATTAAAATATACATAATTGTTTAATTCAACAGCTTTTATGATCAAATGTTTTTCTGTAGTTAAAATTCCCAAAGACAACACAATCCAGATTCTTTGTGTAATATCCATCTTTACATAGTTTATTTTTATACTACTTTTATTGTCTCTTTAGAGAATTTATTTTTTAAAACTATTTTTTATATAACTGTATATATCACCTTTTTTGTCTCTTTCAAGTCTATGTATATTTTACACACATTGTAAACTATTTCATCTGAATCTGTCTTATTGTGAACATATTGTTTTAAACTGCAGCATTCTAAGAATGAAATGGCTGCTGTGGTTGCTGGCTCCACCCACCTCAGCTTCCCAACATGGCAGTGGTACATTTTCCACTAGCTCTGGGAGCCATCAGCTCTCAGAAACAATAGGTCTATGTTTTTATCAAAGCAGCGTGTAGCCCAGAAACCTCTTTTTTTTTTAACTAGCAAAAACTATATCCAACACACAGTATAGTGTACAGCTTGGAGACATCTCTGTGTAACAGAGTGTAGGTCAAACCTGCCTGCAGGCACGCACGAACCTGCCATAGAGTAGCTCAAACCCACAGGCTGCCTCTAACTTGAGAGAGACAACTAGGAAGCTGTTTTTAGTTCCTTTTTAGAATCTTTTTTTTTCAGGTTTTAGGTGGAAACTCTTGCCCCACGTTGGGCACCATTTGTAGCTAGAGTTTTCCTGCCTGGCTCACAGTCAGGACAAATCTCTCTCACCCACCAGTCCCACAGCCTCTCAGACCCAACCAAGTAAACACACAGAGACTTATATTGCTTATAAACTGTATGGCCATGGCAGGCTTCTTGCTATCTAGTTGTTCTATCTTAAATTAACCCATTTCTATCAGTCTATTAGTTGCCATGTGGCTCGTAGCTTACTGGTACCTTACATCTAACTTGTCATGCTGGTGGCTGGCAGTGTCTCTCTGCCTCAGTCTTCCACTTCCCAGCATTCTCTTCTCTGCTTGTCCCACCTATACTTCCTGCCTGGCTACTGGCCAATCAGCATTTTATTTATACAGAGCGGTATCCAGAGCAAACAGCTATAACTTTAAAATGGTTAACAGACAAGCCAGTATGGGTTCAACAATGGCCTTCAGAGAAACTACAGGCTTTTGAAGAACTGGTAGAAAAGCAGTTAAATCCTCAGCATATTGAAGAATCAACCATCCTTGGAATTCTCCTGTATTTATTATTAAAAAGAAATCTGGTAAGTGGAGAATGGTAACAGACCAAAGAGCGATTAGCAAAGTAATTCAGCCAATGAGCTCTCTACAATCAGGAATTCCTTTGCCTACTCTGTTACTCTTATACTTATCAATTTAAAAGACTGTTTTTTTTTCAATATCCTTACAAGAAAAAGATAATAATTGTCAACCAGTTAAGAGATAATAATGGAGGGTTCTATTACAGGGAATGTTGAATAGCCCAACCCTGTGCCAATATTTTGTACAATAGCCATTGGAAGTATTACATAAACAATTTCCTAAATCTATAATTTATTATTACATGGATGATATTTTACTAGCTGATTCAAATGCAGATACTTTAGAAAGAATGTTTTCAAAAGTAAAGAAAAGTTTGCCTTGTTGGGGATTACAAATTCCTCCTGAAAAGATAAAAAGAGGAGATTCTATTACTTATTTAGGATATACAAAAGATCTACAAAATTAGATATCAAAAGGTGCAAATTAGGAGAGATAGATTATGGATACTTAATGACTTTCAAAGATTATTCAGAAATATTTCCCATCTATAAACTGTTTTTGGGGTAAAAAATGATGAACTGAGTAATTTGTTCAAAACCTTAGAAGGTGACAAGGACTTAAATAGTCCAATAGAATTATCAGCTAGAGCTGAGAGAGAATTGTCCTTGGTGGAAAAGAAAGTACAGGAAAGACATGTGAATTGTGTGGATTCAAAGCTTGATTGCATTTTGGTTATTTTCCCCTCTAAGCATTCTCCTACAGAAATTTTAAAGCAGAGAGAAGATATTATATTGCAATGGATATTTCTACCAAATAAACAGTCGCAAAACTCAAGTCCAAGTGCATCAAACACCTCAATTTAAAACCAGTTACAATGAACCTGATAGAAGAGAAAGTAGGAAATAGTCTTGAATGCACTGGCACAGGAGACCACTTCCTAAATATAACACCAGTAGCACAGACACTGAGAACAACAATTAATTAATGGGACCTCCTGAAACTGAGAAGCTTCTGTAAGACAAAGGACACCATTAATAAGACAAAATGACAGCCTACCCAATGAGAAAAGCTTTTCAACAACCCCACATCTGATAGAGGGCTGATCTCCAAAATATATAAAGAACTCAAGAAACTAGACATCAAACTAACAAACAATCCAATTAAAAAAATGGGCTATAAAGCTAAACAGATAATTCTCAAAGGAAGAATTTCAAATGGCCAAAAGACACTTTTGGGCAGCAGTTATTATATTATTTATGTTTTATCTATTTTGAGTTTTTGTGATTCCATCTGATGTTGAGAATTATCCTTTCAAGATCAATGAGTAATTGTAATAGAATTTTGATGGGGATTGCAATTAATCTGTACAAGGGTTTTCATAAGATGGCCATTTAAACTATATTAATCCTACCATATCACAAGCACATGAGACTGTTCCACCTTCTGATAAATTTTTAAAATTACTTTTTATATATTTGAAGTTTTGTCATAGTAATCTATCACTTGCTTTGTTTCTTGTTATATATATATGTATATATATATTATCACAGATAATTTGTCACTTTTATATAGAAGTGCTGCTGATTCTTTTGTGTTAATTTTTATTTAAGTATTCTGCTGAAAGCATTTATTAATTGTAGGCATTTTCACTTGGTACTTTTGTATCATTAATGTATTCTAGCTTATCATCTTAAAAAAAGATACCTTGACTTCCTCATTTTCAATATGTATTCCTTTGATTTCCTTCAGAAGTCTCACTGTTCCTGCTAAGATTTCAAGTACTATATTGAACTGAACAACTTTTCTTGTTCCATATTTTCATGGAATTAGTTTTAATTTCTCCATTTAAGTTAAGGTTGGCTATGATCTTGCTGTAAATTACCTTAGTTATTTTGGAATATGAACCTTGTACTCCTAATATCTAGTGCTTGTATCATAAAGGGGTCTTGGTTTTTTGTCAAAGTTCTTTACTACACCTAATGTAATGATCATGTATTTTTCTCTTTCAATATGTTTTTATGGTGTATTACATTTATTGGTTTATTTATGTTGACCCACCTGTGCAATACTGGGGTGAAGCTAAATTGCTTGTGGTGGATGTCTTTTGATGTGTTCTAGGATTCAGTTAGCAAGTATTTTTGAAACTATTTACATCTATATTCATGCGTGAAATTGGTCTCTATTTCTCAATCTCTTTGGGTCTTTATGTGGTATTGGTATCAGAGTAAATGTGGCCTCTTAAAATGAACAGGACAAAGATCCTGCTATGTGAACTTTGTTGAATTATTTGCAGAATATTGGTATTAACTCTAACTATTAATTAACTTTGAACGTCTGTTAGAATGCCATGCAAAACGTATCTGGCACTGGGCTTTCTATGCTTGGGAGTATTTTGATTACTGCTTCTTTGTTACTAGGGGTTATAGCATGTTTCAATTTGCTTATTTCATCTTGATATAACTTTGGTAAGTGGTACATTTCTTTTAAATTTTTCAGAATTGGTAGAGTACAGCTTTTTAAAGGATATCATTATGATTCCTTGCTGGATTTATCCCCATCCATAATCTCAAAATGGGCTACAAAACTATAGTTATGGAAACATGTTAATATTTGTATATAACTGATCAATGAAAATAAATTAAAATCCAGACATAAATACACACACCTACAGACACCTGATTTTTTGATAAAGTTGCCAGAAATATATGCTTGAAAACAGATAACATCTTCAATAAATGATGTTAGTCCAAACTGGATGACTCTATAGACAAAAAATCCAAATAGATTCTAATTTATCACTCTTTTTTTGGGCTTTTGAGTCAGTGGTAAATAAGCTAGAATCCATAGACATAGAGAGGCTAAGTACAAAATAAGGGTCTAGGAAGTCCAGATATATATTCCAAGGAAATGGGTAGAGAAGAGATAGACATACATGAATGGGAGGGCTGGAATAGGAAGATCAATTGGCAATGGGAAGCAGAGTGTTCAATTAGGAAAGGAATACACAGACAGACAACTAAACTAGAGGCCATTTGAGTGCAAAATGAAAATCTTATAAAATAAGAGCGTCCTAAAATAGATACATGCATGAAGGTGATCTAAATAAAACCACCCAAGTAATGAGGGAGACAGAACCCCACCTGGTCATATCTTGTTCACTAAATGAACCTTCCAGTTTCAGGATTGGGTTACATCTAATTGAAGTATTAGATTATGAGTTCAGACAGCAAGCCCCAAACAACCCAGTCTGTCATCAAAAGTTGCTCTTCATAAACTGATAGCAAGGCCTCATGGATGAAGACAACACCCACACAACTCACTGAAAATGGAGAGGTGAAGCGTATGCCTACATGGAAGATTCATCACTATATGCTAGAAGACTTAGTACAGGAAAATATTCTATATACCATCAAAGAAGAAACATAACCTCAACCCTTTTAATCTATACTCTCATCCTGCCTGTACTCTATGCTAGTTCAATAGTGGAACAAACACTGTAGTAGTAACTCACAAATACACAATTTGCTTTATGGCAAACTATACAAGATGGAACCCATACACAACACTATATGCATGACCAAGAACCTGAGATTACATAGTACAGGGACCTAGGGTAGAGCCAAATACAACTGTACTAAAATCTATACTAATAAAATGATTCTGCATGTCAATATGTTATTCCCCAGAGTTTAATACCATTCTCAGCAAACATTAGAGGAGTTTCCTCCTGCAGCAGATTGTAATTCATACAAAATCCCAAAGCTAGACTTTATGCAGAGAGACAGAAACCTTGAAACACTTGGCCATAAATGAATTCACTCTATCAAATGCCTACAATCAGAACTCAGGGAACTCTGCAGAATAAAAAGTAAGAAAAAAAGTATAAAAGCTAAAGAGGATTGAGAACACTAAGAAATCAAAACTGTCTATTTCAACATGGTTGATGAACACATGCACTCACAATGACTTACAGAGTATGCGTTGTTTTTCCAGGTGTCTCCACCAAATGGGGCCGTAGAGCTGAAAGAAGATGTAGACACATGCCCCCATTACTAAGCAAAAAGCAATCTCTAAATTCATTAACCACTTGCAAAGGATTATCACTGGGCAAATTAGCTCCTTTTAATGTTTGGCTGTGTGAATTACAATATATGGCCAGCAGAAACCAAACTGCATGTCATTCTTAGAAGTTCCTTGTCTCAAAATGTCATGTGAGAACCTTACATTTTTTCAAAAGTTTGTCATTTTCTTTTTCTCTTTTATATTAATTATTTACTTGTTATTCCCTATATTTATGCTATGTTTCCATTGTGCATATATTATGGATTTCAGTTTAGTAGCTTTATGAGATTCTGTGTTTGAACATGTGAACTCCTGATTCATGTGCCTTTCCTTGAGGTGTTTTAATTCCTTTTCTACATTTTATTTAATTCCTATGTGTTTGTTTTAGTTTAATCTTATTAAATTATATTTTCTGATATTACAATCCCTTGAAGACTGTTTCCTAGTGAGAAACAGAAACAGAGCTGATCTGGTGACAAGGATTGGGGGAAGGAAATTAGAGGAGTAGATGGTGGGGAAGCAATATGAGGATATATTTTGTGAGAAAATGAATCATTTTCAATAAAAGAAAAAACAAAAGAAAAATATCAACTGACTGAACCAACAAATAAATAAATAAGGAAAAGAAAAGAAAAGAAACCCAGGTTTGTATTATTTGGTCATAAAATTTATTTAAAAATATGGAATCATTGAGGGGTAGCAAACTATTTAAAGAATAACTAATGTGAATATCCAATATTGTAGATATAGAAGTGTCTGCTTATGAGGTATCAATAAATGGGAACTGAGGATCAAACTGTGAATAGAACTATGAAAAAGCTGTTTAGTTTCTGCATTGATATTGAAATACTGATTGGCATTTATGATTTCAGGATGAAAATTGGTTCTCTAATCACATAATCTGTGGGAGATTTTGTGCTGCCTGTAGACACTCAGTGTGTGTGTGTGTGTGTGTGTGTGTGTGTGTGTGTGTGTGTGTGTGTTGGTGTGTGTATGTGTTAGACTGCATATTCTGTGGATGTCGATGTCAGGAAACCAAATAGGTGATAATGCATTCCATATGAAAAAATTGGTATTTCTGTAGTAAGATCTGTCTAGAATGTGTTGTGTCTGATGTTTCCATATTAAACTTGGTTTGGAATTTCTAATGCAACGTGCTTCAAGTATTTCACATGCTCATGAGAAAAGAAATTTTTGTGGATTAGGGTTTTTTAGCTAGATATTTCAGGAGGAATCTATCCTGGGGCCCTCATTTCAGCTGATATGGATGGAATCACAGGAATGTTCAAATGAAGATGATTACTTAAACAAATTACTGAAATTTTCTTGCACCTAGCATATTAACTCAGATGCAGACCCTGAAGCCTGAGCATGTTTAAGAGTTCTCCAGAGAATAAGATTAGAAGAAATATATTGGGAAACAAAAGTACACTTCTAACTACTAGAGCAGTAAAAGAGACACATGTATGTGTACAGGCACATTTGAAACGTGGTTTTCTGTGAAACTCTGCTTTTACCTTGGTTCCAGTCTTGGAGACATTATAAAGATGTTCCATTTGACGTTTTTCTTCTTGGTCCTGAGGCTTTCCTTCATTTTCTGCAATTTGATAGTTCCCAGGTGCTTTCTGAGACTTAAAGATCTAGATACCTGGGATGAAGATAAAGACTCTGATTGTTTTTTTTTTTTCTATTTACACAAAGCATGGTCACATCAAGAATGAATATTTAACCAGGAATCAAGATAATAAGTAAGTGCCCTTCATTTATTTGTTTTTGAATGATCATCAATGTTCATACATAGAAGGCTCATCAATAGACAAACATCATTCTCCATGTCGTCTGTCTGTTTTGCCCTACCTTTCTATCTAGAAAATAAGCAATTTTTTTTTTGTTTCACGCTGACAATTTATGCTGTTTCAGGTGATTTAATGGTTATCTTGTTCATGTTTTTAGAGTCAGGTTTTCAGGCTGAAAGCTGAGTGATATACCCAGTCTATATTTCTTCTAGAGTGATTTCCTTAATAGTGGCAATTCCCACTGCATGTTACCAAGTGATGTTCCTGGAATCCTAATCCAAGGCACTGACAAGAGTCCATTTACTTGAGGTTGAGTAAATTTTTCTATCTGTATTGTGCTAGGATTTTTTCCATCATGATGGAATGCCCAATTCCTTTGAAGAGAGGTCTTTAGTATTTCTGCCTTGCTTCAAGGGTACACTTCCTAATAGAATACTGCATTTTTGTTTAAATGTTATTCGTATAATTACTTCAAAACTGCGGGGATGCATGACTCCTGCAGCTGAAATCAAGCATAGAAACATAAAGGTCATTCACTGTAGTAATTTGATTTTACTATTAAATATTTTTTTCAGTTGAGCACATGTACAGCCAGATCCTTTTTAATGGCAAAGTCGGTAGTGTTTTTTTTTTCTTATAAGTTCTTTATTATTCATGTATAAAAGCCACCTATACAGTTTCAGGAGACAGTTTGTGTACTTGTTATAGAGGTGTATTGTGAAGATGTGTCACTCTGGTTTAATAAAATGCTGAATGGACAATAGCTAGGCAAGATTTTGTGTGCAGAGAAGACACTGGAAAGAAGAAAGCAGAGATAGCAAGAGACACAGATCAGGCAAGACTGGCAGTGCAGTAATATTGTAATAAAGCCACAGGCAGAAAATATTTAACAGAAATGGGTTAATTTATAAGATCTAGTTAAAATCAAGCCTAGGGTAAGGCTGAGCTTTCATAAATAATATGCCTCCATGTCATATTTTTTGAGCTGGTGACCCTAAGAAAAGCCCAACTATAAATTGTCACTGTAAATATTGACTTTACATCTCCCTTGTCAAGTGCTAGAATGAAAGTAGTTGTCTATAGTACATGCCACAGTTTGAAAGAAATCTATTAAACTCACAAATATGGTCACTTTTCTTGCTACTGATTTCATATTTTCATGTCTTGATTCTCTGCTCCAATACTTTAATCTCTGACAATTATTCCACATTTGCTTCTCTTTTCCTTTTTTCCCAGTTATCAAGAGTGTGTTCAAATATTGTGGGAATAAGAACAACACACTGTAGATTTGTACATATGATCATAATTTAACTGGATTAATGATGTGTACTGGATTAGATATTTGGTTTGGATAACTGTGGCTGTCTTCTGTAGCATGCTAAGCAAATTGTTACAAGCAACACTCTAAATATCTGCTAAGCAACATTGGAAAAGATAGGCATTGTACTTTCTGTGAGGAATAACACAGTGAAGTTTTATCATTTGAGACAAAAGTTGTATTCATTTATTAATCACAGATGTATGAATGAAATTCATAGCATAGGATCATAGAGTAGATTAAAGAAATTTTCAAGAAATAAAGGAAATAATGAAAAACAGAAATAAACCTGATCTGTGTGTAAAACATAACCATGAGATAAAGGACAGACAATGAGGATTGACATTAAATGACATCATGTATTTTTTACACTGACAATGTAATTTTGAAAGTGAAATGGATCATGAGGGTGATGAATCAGGAGTCCTAAATATCAAACAAATATAAAAAATATTAGAGAAGAGGTTCAGTAGAGCTTGAATGAGAAAATCTTCACTCAAGTTAGGCAAAGTTTTGTTATATCTCTACCAGTCACAAGAGTTCTTGAAGATGTAGAGAAACTGTCTTCTTAGAAGTAGAGATGAAAGAACTTGTAATTCCTCTTTTTATTGAGCCAGAAATCTCACCAGCTTATGGCTAAACACTCCTCAGTTTTATGATCTCTCTATGTAAGATTCCGGGAATACTCATTAAAGCAAGAAATGGATTATGTAGGTATAAATGCAACAGAAATAAAAACGCTGCAAAATGGCACTAATCGTACCCATGATTTTCTACATGTAAATAAACATTCATTCAAAAATGGATTGAATTATATAATACACATTGAAATATATATTTATTACAGAAAATATCATAGAAGCATTTTTCCAAATATGTATATCTTTTTACATGTTGTGCCAAATCAGCATATAGGCTGTATCATCATATTCTTGCTAGTATTGGGATGGTTCCAATAGAAATAAAAAATTTGAGCAAAAAATTACCCATATGTGCTTTTTGAAGTTGAATTGAGATCTAGATTTATAGTGAAGGAAATAAAATATGCCTTTCTAAAACACAAGTATAATACAGGCAATTATATATATATATGTGTGTGTGTGTGTGTATGTATATATGTATATATATATATGTATGTGTCTGTGTTTGTATTTATATTCATATACATACATATAATATATATATATATGTTTCAAATGTACATCTTGCTTATACATTTTTGGCGTTATGAATAGACATTCTACCTAAACAGTCACTAATAATATTTTTATGATGTTTTATATTGTTGCCAGAGAACCCTCTATCCTACACACTTAATTTAAAACATTTCACCCTTTGTTGCTCATAAGCAAATTCAAAGATTTAATATTTATAATTTGCTAAATTATCTTTGAAATTAGTGTGTTTATCTCTCAATTTTAATCTAACATTGCGTGAAATATTCTAACATTTACTCTGTTTATTTTATATCATTCATTTTCAAAGACAGCTTACAAACTGAGTAAATGTCACTTGAATTTGATTGAAATTGATTCTCCAAAAAAATGTTTATGTGATTATTGTTTGTAGTAAACATGTTTGACTGTAGCCTATGTCAATATGTGACAATCCTAGGCACACTGTGTTTTCATGGGCCTTGTAGAGCATTAGAAATTGATATTGTGACAAATTAGAATATTAAAATGAACTGTTTGAAATGAATTCATTTTAAACTTGAATTGAAGAATTCCATGGTTATTTAGTTTTGGAATGCAAGGCATGTGCCACCACACCTGGCTCTGTTTTCAGTGTGGCCTTGAATACAGAGATCGTGCCTGCCAAGTGATAGAATTAAGGCATGTGATACCAAAACCCAAATTCTCTGTTTACTTAAAATGGTTTGCCATTTCCTCTGATCTCCAGGCAAGATTTATTTATTAAAGGACAAATAAAATATGCCCACAATTCCCCTTTCTTGTCTAATAAAAATTGAAAAAAAGTTATAACTACTATAAGAAAAACTATATACAAAAATACAATAACTATAATATATACAAGCAATAAATACATCAACAATGTCTAGTCCATTTTCATTTGACAAATTCAGAGAAAATATTCCATTATCTATCCTATTTTGGTAAGTCCAAAATGTACCTATTTCACTTTCTATTCTATCTTGTATTACCACCAGAAAACTATCTTTTGATGTCTTTCAAACTTATACACTTAACACCTCTTAGTGAGATTCTTTTCTGAATTTCTTAACAAGGAAATCTGTAACTACAACTATCTAATCTTCAACTCCCTCAGAGAACCAAGAAGGAAATAATATTGCCTAGTAAAACAGGAAGTGCAAACAAATGATTTAAAAAAAAAAAAAAGCATGAGTTATGACAGAAACAGCCAGCTTCCTGGACAGTCACTCGAGGTTTCACTGCACACTGGGGCATCATCTTTGGCCTACAGGCTTAGCACATCTGACAGACTCATTTGTGAAGTAGAATATAAGCAAGGCCAACAGCTCAACCTCCCACTCATTGGGAGTATTCCATGTACCAGATAAACTTGAATTCCTCCAGTGTCCTGTCATGATTCAGGATTTTAAATTCTGGAAATCGGTGGTGTTTTTGGAATTCGCCTTCCCATTCTTTTCATCTTTTGGGTGACTTCATCTCCTTTATTAAATGCCATTCTACCATTGAGAGGCCGGGCTCCATCAGCCTAGTTACTCCTCCAAGGATAACTGTTCCAGCTACTGTTCCAACGCACACCAGGAACCATCAACCCACTACCTGTTCAGATGCCTTTGAAGGAATTGGCACTGTACCTTTTCAGGATTGCAAAGCCACTTCAGTGATGGTGTCATATTGTCCTGGCCTCAGAGTATGCCTGTTGCCAAAGCTGCAAACACACTTGTCTTGGCAAGGGTCGTTAGTCCTTTTTTTGTATTCTGCTTGTTCATTTTGGACAGCATACTGTCAGCAGTCGATGTAGGGCACTTTCTTGCCCAGTTGCTAACTTTTGCCACAGTGAAAGTTAACTTCCTGTGTAGGTTCTTCAATGCTCATATCTTTTCTGAAGTAGATTGGTGCTGCCAAGAGAAGACATGTCTCATAGTCATAAGAAAAACAAAAAAATATGTTATTAAAACTTTTTAAATGCCATATTCTGTAGATCTCTGAAGGGTTTGAAGTTGAACTGTTTATCTAAAATATATCTCAACTTGACCTTGAAAAGATACCTAATATGACTACAAGTTCAATTGTAATGTCTAGCTACTACCTTTCATTTTTATATCCTAATTAGTTGGTAATTATAACTTTCAAGGATTAGCAATTTGCATTACATTGCTAAATAAACTGTATAGGTATAATATCTTGAACAAGATTAGCAATATATATGCAGAATTTTTTAACAAAATCAATCTCAAATTGGTATCATTATACATAATTTGTATAAAATATACAAAAATCCAATCTAATGTAAAATATTTAAAATTAGTAGTTGCCTTCTAAAGGTAGATTTCATAATCTACCTTTTAATCTGTATCATATCTATATCCTCTCTTTTTCTTTTCAGTGTAGATTCAATAAATTACCCTTTATTCTGTCATTTCTGTATCTTTTTTTTTCAGAATAGACTCAATAATCTACCACTTATCTATATCCTCTTTTTTCTTTCCCCCCTTTTTTTCCAAACAAGAACCTTAAATCTAATCCCCTTTGTTTAGTCTTTTTCCTCATCATTAGCAATAACAACTTGTAACCAACCGTCCTAAACAATGACAATTATTCCAAACCCCAAAATCACTGAAATGCCAAAAAACCACCTGCCCAAGCTCTTGTCCTGAGCAGTTTGTAGTTCAAAGTTGATCTTTTGGTGATGTTTGTCAGCTTAGTGGTATTATTATTGTCCATGTGGAATCATTGTTGTGGGGCCCATTAATTTTTCTGGAGACTTCAAATTCACTGTTAGGCCTAGTCATGATTCCCTGCAGAAAACTGATAGAGATTCCAAAAACAAAACCATGAACAGGCAGCTAAATGAAGCCTTTTATCCTAGAATTAGTTAGTACTCTATATGACCATTAATATCATGACAAAAGTTAATATATATCATAAATTTTGATATAAAATTCACACATTACAAAAGTTTAAAGAATCAGAAGAGAATTGAAGAATTTAGAAATTAGTGGCAATAGAATAGTCCCTTAATTTTGGTTTTCTTCTGTTCCATATCAGATGGCTCTTTCTTCTGACATGATACCGAGATTTTGCATTTTCCTTTTAACAAACATGCTTGGGTTTAGAGAAGGAGAGAGCCATTATCCAACTCCAAAGCCAGCTTTCATTTTTAATTGAACTGGAACTACAAAAAGACCATTTGTGTTAAATGTCTGTAGAGAAGAGCAGAAACAAACATTTAAGAAGGGACATATGAAATTTTATATGTGATATACCAATAGGTCAATTTACTCTTTTTCTTGGGACATTTTTGCTATATAATTTGTCCCTTTTCTTCAGATTTTTCATTTGTCCAGTGTTCTTCAGATTCCTTAGCCTTTAATTTCCAGAAAGACAAAAACAAAAACCCTTCTACAAGCCTAACTTTGGGAATGTTCTCTGCGGTGAGATAGTGCCCTTTTACCCTGGTTTAATAAAACCTCAATTGGCCAGTAGCCAGGCAGGTAGTATAGGTAGAGCAAGTAGACAAAGAAAGAAAGAAAAGCTTTTTTGACTACACACTGCTGGATGGACACATAGATCCACTGCTTCACAGAGTCACTGATGAACATGGTCCCCCAAGAGCTGGCAGTAAATGTAGTTCCACTATGTTGGAAAGCTGAGGTGGGTGGAGCCAGCAGCCAAAGCTGCCACTTCAGTCCTAGTCATGCTGCCGTTTAAAGCAATAGATTTGTAATAAAAGAGATTCACATGAAATAAACCACAAAACAGTTTACAATATGTATAAAAATATATGTAGGCTTGGATGAGAGAGGAAAAGGAATATAGATAGTTACATTAAAAAAAGAAAATTTTAAAAAAAGTCTTTAAAGAGAAAGTAAAAATAATATAAAACATAAGCTACG
Organism: Peromyscus melanophrys; assembly: GCA_902168415.1. Lineage (NCBI taxonomy): Eukaryota > Metazoa > Chordata > Mammalia > Rodentia > Cricetidae > Peromyscus > Peromyscus melanophrys. Next base: position 32,945 of record CABHPR010150694.1, on the reverse strand, counting down.
TAAAGATGGAAATCACACAAAGGGTCTGGATTATATTGTCTTGGGATTTTTAGCTGCAGAGAGACTTTTGGAAAGGCTGCTCAATTAAACTGCTATGAATATTTTAAAGGTATCTTGACTTTGCTTTTTGGGTCTAAGGATATGTTGCTTTGGAAAGGATGTTCTGCTTTTGTATCCACAGGAAACAAGAGGCTATGGCTTTCTTCCCAATTAAGACAGATCAGGTTTATTCAAGCCAGACCTCCTAAACCTTAACAGATGGTACCAGTCAACAAACGTTACAGCTGGTATTCCCAGGACTTGACCATTATCTTAAATTTTCTGAGGATTCCCATAAGAATACCAGCACCCCACCCCCATCAGCATGAAGTAGCCTAGAAAACTATGCCCACATTCCCCAAAATTAGATTACAGATAGGTGTCTTTGTTTAGAGATTGGTTACAAATTGTTGTGGTCATAGTCAATATCTTTCTAAAGAAAAAAGTGGTATAGGATGTAGATATAAAAGGATGAAAGGGTAGATTATTGAGTCTACATTTAAAGAGCAACAACTTGTGTAAAATGTTTTACATTGCTATAGATTTAGTTTATTACAATTTAAAGTTAATTTTGTTATACTGTATGTATAATTATACTCTCCTGTAAGATATTATGTTTATGTAACTCATTTAAATTGTAATATATAATTAAGAAATACAGATTACTAGTCTTCATGATAACCAAATTTGTAGTCATATAAGTTAAGTTTTCTAGATATACATAGATATATTTCGGCTAGGTAGGTAATCTTCAAACACTTCAAAGACCTACAGAATATGGCATTTAAAATGTTTTCTTTTATTCTTCAAACATTCTTTCTAAGTTACCTGCATTTGAATCAGCTAGTAAAATATTGTCCATGTAATGATAAATTGTAGATTTAGGAAATTGTTTACATATTATTTCTGGCTGTCATACAAAATATTGGTACAGGATGGGGCTATTCAACATTCCCTTAGGAAGAACCCTCCATTGATATCTCTTAACTGGCTGAAAAATTTTATAAGTAGGCACTGTGAAGGTAAATCTTTCTCTGTCCTTTTTTTGTAAGGGCATTGAAAAGAAACAGTCTTTTAAGTCGATAACTATATGAGGCCATCCTTTAGGTAGCAGAGTAGGCAAAGGAATTCCAGATTGTAGAGAGATGACTGGCTGAATTAACCTTGTTAATTGTTCTTAGGTTTATTACCATTCTCCATTTACCAGATTTCTTTTTAATAAAAATATAGGAGAATTCCAAGGGCTGGTTGATTCTTCAATATGCTGAGCACTTAACTGCTTTTGTACTAGCTCTTCCAAGGCCTGCAGGTTTTTTTTTTGTTGTTAAAGGCCATTATTGTACCCATACAGGCTTATCTGTTAACCATTTTAAAGTTAGAGCTGTTGGTGTCATTGAAAGGTTGGCTGTTACTGTGCATTGTACTTGTACAATCTGGATGGCCAGTGAGTATTCTTTCTAATACCTCTTAATATTTCTCTCAGAAACATGGGTTAGTTTGTGGTTTGTTTCTGAATTTGCAGGAATGTTAATCTGAGTATTCCATTGTTGGAATAGATCAAAGCCCCATAAAATCATAGCCATATTAGCCACAAATGGCTTTAATTTTCCTCTTTGTTATTCTGGCCCTATACATTCAAGTCATTTTGTGCTCTGTTTCACTGGAGATAGTATTCCAATCCCTAACAGCTGAACATTTACCTCCTGAAGAGGCCAATGTGGATACCAAAATTCTGGTGCAATTATTTTAACATCAGCACCAGTGTCTACAAGACCTTCCAAGAGAAGGTCATTTATTCGTATTTTTCATTTTGGTCTTTGTTCATTTATAGAAGGTTGCTAAAAAATTCACTTTATGGTTACTCCTGAATTTCCTGTTATCTCTGCTACAGCTGTTTTATTACTCCAAGGAGTATGCTTTTTTTTACAATAGTCATTTGGTCATTTAATTGCTTTGAGAAGGGTTTTCTTCTATGATGGCAAGAAAATTCTGAACAGAATTTGCCTTGGGGGCCTGTGTGAGGCCCCTCAGGGAGATTCCTGATGGCAGAGGCAAAGGATTACCTTGTGTGTCCCTTGTTGATCTACATTCATTAGTCCTGTGTTTACCCTTATCACACCCTCTGCATAATCCAGAATAGGCATTCTGTTGCCATTGTTCCTTAAATAAGCATTGTTTCTAGGAATGCCTTGTTTACACTCTTTTTTTCAGATGACCTTGTTTACTACAATTAAAACATCTTGCATTATGATTTTTCCTCGAAGCTTTTGATATTACCTCTCCTATACACATATTATCATGGTCATGTGACTCAATATTAATTGTGTCCCTGATCCAATTATCCAGGTACCTTGCCTTTAATTACCTGATTATAATATTGCATGTTGCATTCACATTCTCAAAAGCCAAAGATGCAAGTGTTATCTGTCTAGCTTCTGAATTTGGTATCATTCTATTTAGTGCTGAAGACAGCCTTTGTAACAAATCTGTGCAGGATTCTCTGGGGCCTTGAATAACTATTGTAAATGACTCAAAATTTTTCCTGCTTTGTCAATTCTGTCCCATATATTAATGAATGCCATGTGTCATAGAGTTAAGGTTTGGTTATCATATAAACATTGTCTTATATTATATCAGCATACTTGCCTTCTTCAAGAAGAAGCTGAATAATTTCCACAACTCTACTCTTACATTGTTGTTCTAATGTTTAAGCCTCCTCTTTAAACTTTGTTATCCATTGTAACTATGGAGCTGCCTCTAGGACAGCTGTAATTATCTCTTTCCAGTCCTGAGGGATAATTCTATTACAAGTTGACTACGAGTTTAACATTTGCTTTACAAATGGAGAATGCATGCCTCATGATACTATAGCTTCTTTAAATCTCCTTAAATCAAACATTTCCATGAGCATTTACCAGTTCCTGTAAGCTTACCAGGTAGATTAAGTTTGGTTGTTTGAAAACAGGCTGTTTCTCTGTAACTATATAATACAATCATGAAAAAATTTTCACCTTTAAATTCTTCTGTCTGGTTCTGAATTTTTCTATAATTCATTTTAAGAGGTTTTTCTAAAGCCCATCCTGAGATAAGTTCACCTTTATACTCTCCTATCTGTGTCTGAATATCTGAATGTGTATAAAAACTTCTCTTTTAACTAATTTCTTCCATTCAGATATCATAATTGACTTACCATGTCTGTCAACTGCATAGAATAGTAGAAGTCCAAGGGAATTTCAAAGCAGCTACCTAGTGTGGTGGCATTCTAAATGGGAATCCAGAGAGTGCCCACCACCCCCCAGGAGAAAAAGAAATCCAAAAAGACACTGGCTGCTTGCAGCTCCAGCTGTGTGCAGCTTTGGTAGTTTGCAGCTTTGACCCCTTGCACCTCTGGCCATGTGCAGCTCTGGCCAAGCTGAGGCCCACAAGGCCACAGGCAAGTCACTTTTTTTTGTGGATTCCTACCCCAGGTTGGATGCAAATTGTAGATGAATTTCTAAATGGTCTTATTAAATAAAAAACACAGAGCCAGATATAGGGGTGAAAGCCTTAGAGAGATCAGGGAAATAGGATAAGCCACCAGCCAACCTTACCTCACCAACTCTGCAGCTTCCAAATGTGAGTTACTTCCTGTCAACCCACATCTCTATGCCTTGCTGTCCTGCCATCTGATTTGCTCTCTCTATTCATCTACATCACTTCCTTTTCCTACCCAGCTCTGTCACTTCCTGTCTTCTGTACAGCCCTCCAGACCTCCATGGTTAACTAGTTTTAGAATTTAAGATGTGTGCCACCACAACTGGCTCTTTTTCCACTGTGGCCTTGAACACAAAGACATCCTGCCTGCCAAGTGATAGGATTAAGGGCAAATGAGACCATTGCCCACTTTCTTTGTTTACTTAAAATGGCTTACTATTAGCTCTGATCTAGAGGCAAGCTTTATTTAATGATGCCAAATAAAATATCACCATGTATGTGTGTGTATTCAATATGTGATTTAAAATTTAGTAATGTTTCTTTGAGAAATGTGGGTTCTCTTGTGTTTGGTGCATAGATGTTCAGAATTGAGACTTCATCTTGATTGATTTTTCCTTTGATGAGTATGAAATGTCCTTTTACATCTAATTTAATTTTAGTTTGAAGTCTTTTTTTTAAAGTAGAATAGCTACACCAGCTTTCTTCTTATGTCCATTTGATTGGAATATCTCTTTTCCACCCTTCATTATGAGGTACTGTTTGTCTTTGATGTTGAAGCATCTTTCCTGTATGTAGCAGAAGGACGGATCCTGCTTTCAAGTCCCTTTTGTTAGCCTGTGTCTTTTTTTTTTTTTTTGTTTTTTGTTTTTTTGTTTTTTTCGAGACAGGGTTTCTCTGTGTAGTTTTGCGCCTTTCCTGGAACTCACTTGGTAGACCAGACTGGCCTTGAACTCACAGAGGTCCACCTGGCTCTGCCTCCCAAGTGCTGGGATTAAAGGCATGCTCCACCACCGCCCGGCAGCCTGTGTCTTTTTATAGGCAAATTGAGTTCATTGATATAAGAGATATTGATTACCAGTAATTGTTAGTGCTTGTAATTTTTTGTTGGTGTTTGGTGTGTAAGTGTGTGTGTGTGTGTGTGTGTGTGTGTGTGTGTGTGTGTGTGTGTGTGT